>DWPA01007757.1:0-10129 GCA_018251375.1 Calpodes ethlius | reverse complement strand
CGAAATGCTATAGTAACTAACGATGACCGAGAATGACAACATTTATATAATTCGACGCACTTGTAAAAGAAATGTAGGCAGTAGCAGTCAACCATTTTACTATCGAGTGCGCCCGAATTAGCTGACACAGACAAGTTTTACGATTCAGTCGGGTCTCATATCGTAAACAACTAGTGCGATAAACCGCGCTAATTAACCACATTAACTTTAGATAGATTGAAGCTAAGTTTATAGATAGCCAATTCTATGAACGTCGGTAATTTATTTTAATAAAGCGAATGACAAAGGTAACGACGCCACCTGGTGTCAATCTAAGCAAACTAAATCAATTGCCTAAATCGATTGTATTATAGCGTAAGAATAACACTAACATCAGGCACCAATATATTTATATACTTATTTATAAAAAAATGTTTCTGATAATGAAACCATTAATCAATGACATGACCCAAAAAACTCACAAGATGCAATTCTCATTGAAATCGTTACAATTGATTTCAAAAAACCGATTACATACTTGTGTGCCATCATGGCTTTACTCTTACATTTATGGTATAAATGAATAAATTAGTAATTGTAGTTGAGAAGCTCTCTCGTCTCGTACCAATGGTAAATGCACTATCAGGTCATACTGGTCATAAAATCCAATGTCATTGGAAATAAAGCAGTATGTCAAATTTCAACTTCATAAGTCATGAGAAATTAGTTTTAATTTAACTCGCAAGGTTTGACCTGAACAAACACGCTAGCAAACAAACAAAAATTGACAGGCAAAAATATAGCCTATGTCACTCATTAATAACTTAGGATTCTGTATATAAACTCACAAACATTAATTTTTTTACGGAAGGATTCAAACATACAATGTAATGAATCTTGCTATAGGTGTGAGACGTTATGGCGGTAAAAAGTAGCCTATATTACTCTGTACCCTCCTAACTAGCCGTGAAAGGAGAACAAAGAAACAAAGACTTATACTTTTTATAGTAGGTATAACCTATGGACATAAAATCATCTTATTTAATATTTTAAGATACAATTAAAATGATTGAAAATATTGCTTTCAGACTCGCAATTTTGTTTCGTCTCCAGTTACTTATCGCAACCTAAAAACAATTTCGGATTTAATGGAACCTTTTTAAAAGCACATTACTCATTCATCCGTAACAATTTACTTGATTAATGACAACCAGCGATGGAGGCCGTGGGTTAAGTGGTCTCTGATGACACTGCCTTTCACAAGTTTTTACACTGACCTTATGCCTATACCAGACATACCTACATATCTGACCAGTAATCCAGGTATAAGGTATATCACATAGGATAGATATATACCAAGTACGTAGGAATATAAGCTTTAATACATATTTTTATATATTTTATGTTATCTTGTGCAACACGTAACAATATTAATAAAATAACAAAATAATCAGACTGTCACAGTTAAATAAATAAAAAAAATAAACAACTAATTTAAATTTAGAATAAGATAAATATAAGTATGTCAAAACTTTGTCCATCATACAACTTTATATTAAATCTAATTTTGAAGATAATTACTAATAAAAAATATATATATTTTGTAACTCATTATAGTGAATTCTTATGCTCTTTCCACATGCATATCCAAAAGTGTTAATTACAGACGTAGCCATCAATATAACGCGCTAATTAAACGCTAATAAACAGGAAATATAATTATGTTGATAATGAAGTTTGAACGTTTTCATTAAGACACATTTGAATGTAGTTGACACTGGAATGAGCTTTTTTTATGGTCACGGTGATCAACCTATTTAAACAACAAAAAGTCTTGACCCATTTGATTAGAAAATGTGTAGTGTCCGCACAGATTATCGACGTTTAAATTAATTTAAGATTAATAACATCCTTAGATTAATTAATAAGCTGGGTCCGGCCATAATAATATTGTATGCCACTAGAAGTCTCCAATTACGTCGTTGCGTGTTCATTCATTTCGCAAGAGCTTCCCATCACACAACCTCATTACCGTAATTTATTAGCCTCTGGTAAACAGTGGCGACCGTAAATCGACCTCGGTAACGAGATGACTGCCCATTAGGGAAAGAAAATGTACGTCAGTATGTTTCTAGGGCTATGTACGGCTAGATAGAAAACTATAAAGGGCCACTCTCGTCTATCCTATGAACGCAGATTTTTTATAATTCCTGCTACACCTGCGTCAGTTTTAGTGTCAATGGTAATTCACAAATGCGCCTTAAGTAACGTGATAAAATTAACCCATTAAATTCTACCTACGTTAATTGAATTTTATACAAATTTACTTACCGTTAATTAGTATGTAGATTTCGTTAATTAGCGCGCTAAGCTGTAGGATGGAGGCGAAGCAGGGGCGTAATAGAAAGTCGCAATGACGAGAAATAAGTGAACAATCACACATTATAATCTACTCAATCGCTGCCCTAAATTCTTGTGTGACATGATCGCACACAAACAAACAAGATTTAAGAGCATTAAATCCCAATTACAATATACCCATTACGATGGAAAAGCAAGTAACTATTTTGTCCTTTTCTCAATATATACCTCTCACCTCTTCCTAAGCGATAGTCATTTGTTTGCATTACGAACTCACTTCAAATGTTGCCAACTAGTTACAGTATAAAAGTAATAAAGATGAAAGTATAATTAGATTTCAGAGTAAGATAAACGTTCAAGCCATTTCTTCACAAGTAGTCTAATTCTAACACGTGTCGGATATTCATATCTCTTGACTACTAACGTCACCAAATATCTAGGAGGTTCAAGAAGTAAGAAGGGAGAGCCTAGTGGTTCGAACGTTGGTTCCCCGAACGTGGGGGCACGCGTTCGAATCCTGCACGCACCTCTAATTTGCAAAAATTTACGTGCATATTACAATTTAATTATTTTTTGCTTCGGTGAAAGAAAACATCGTGAGAGAACCTGCACACCTAAGAATTCTCCACAACGTTCTCGAAGGTGTGTGAAGTCTACCAATCCGCACTTGGCCAGTGTTGGACTATAGCCTATTCCCTTCACATCGTGAGAGGAGACCCGAGCCCAGCAGTGGGACAATTATAAGTTGTAATTATGATAAAGAAGGAGTTGCTTGTGAATACAATTAAGTATTCCTTTTTTCGTATTACTTAAGATGAATACATAAGATACACGAGTTGCAAACCGCATTGCAGACTCGCGATAAAGTATTCATCGGAGACAGCAGCACTGGGAGAAGGACAGCATCGCGTGCCCCCTTTTATTATTTACGTCGGGGTTAGCAACATACAATAGGGATGATAGCCATTTTAATATATCTAGGAATTTCATTGAAATAAGGAAAGTTTACAACTGGACAACTTGAAAAAAAAGTTTATCTGTGAAAAGTACAAACATCTTTAAATAAAATTCTTAGATACATGCTCAAGTACACATTATATATCCCACCCAAATTTAACATTCTTGCATTGGATGGGTTGGTTGGAAGAGATCTTCATAGAGATGCTCGCATTTGTACTAATTATCATCATAAAAAATGTTTACTAACTTTGTACAATAAAACATTAAATAAATTAAAAAATAAAACTTTTTTTGTAAATGATCTGTAAGCATTTTTCATCCCTCTCGCCCAAATGTATAAACAGAGCGAAGTATAATTTATTTCCTATCTTAACTTTGCACGTTTATGTATTATATGCCATCGCTTATTACTATATACATGAAATAATATCGGATGAAAATGAGACTTTGACGGTTTTTATCGAAACTAGATTTTTTAACCGTATTAATTATTCAATAATTCCTAGATCTGAACTGAAAAAAAAACTACCATGCTGTAATAAAAATAATAATTAATAATAATTCAAGGTTAAAATTTGGAAAACAATGGAAACTAACCAAGCAAGTAAAACCCATTGCATTCTCTAAAACTGATACCTCTTCTGTCTATGATATTGCAGAAAGAGTGCCCACTTGCACACAGCTTGGTCGAAGGGAGAGTGGGAGGGGGAAAGGTAAGTATCAAAAAATATTCAACGTCATTTAATAAAATGTATTGTCTGGTGTATAATTCACTTCTACAGCTTTTATTTTATCAAAACATTATCTTAAAATAGTTAATACACTAAAAACCCATTTTATTAGAGTCACTAATCCGATTTTATTTTCAAGCCCTGGATTTTATGTGAGATCAAATTACTTCTCAGGTCAAATCAAACAAGTCCAAACTCCTAAGGCCTGCATTCCAAAAGCACCCCTGCCAAAATCAGCCCAGCTCTCTGACATGTCAGTTCAATAGGACACTGGGAAGAAGAGCAAATGTACCGAACAAGATTTCATAACAGAGATACTACGGATAAATAAAACCTAGTAAAAATATACCGAGCGTCCAAGAATCCGATTTAAAATTCGGTCTAACACGGTAGTCCCAGCCCAGCTCTCTGACACCGTTACATTGCATTGTCATCCTATTTACATATATATAACTTCAAAATAGCAATCTTACTGGACACTGGGAAGCAAGTCAAATTTTACTTACAAGATTTCATAACAGAGATACACCGGACAGCTAAAACTAAATAAAACCTTGTAAAAATATACCGAGTGTTCAAAAACCCGATTTAAAATTCGGTCTAACACGGTAGTCCGCGCATCCTGCACTGTAGTTTACTCAGGCGGTGCGGCGACGCGGCAAAGCTGGGAACTGGAACCCCGGCTATGGACCACTAGATGCTGGCCCTGGCTTTACCCGCGCGTGAAAATAGAACAGCAATTAAAAGGCTGTCGATTCTTTTCTATCATTAGCTGTTAGGCAACGCTTTGGAGTTAAACACTTTTTTTTAATTTGGCCGAATAAATCATAATCGATCTTTCCACAGAAATTAGATATATTTTTGCGGTATTTTTACGGTATTTTTACGGCACTCTTTATCCTGTTAACTATCTCCACACCAAGATTCAAAAATCTTTTTTTTTTTTTATTTTATGTCCACACAAATTACAATTTCCTTACTTCTAATAACCGTAACAATGTATAATTAAGTTGATGTTGTAACAATTGCAATGTGTGGGAGATCTGGTGTCCAAACTAAGCAACAGCCTGTAGTTTGGTCCCCTCCATCCCTCCCTCCATCCCTCCCTCCAGATCCCCTCCATAATCAATCATCATACCATAATGTCGCGCCGTTACGCCATAAAAAAACAACAAACAAACACACATACGCGTCTATAATATTAGTATAGATGCCAGTCCGTTTGTTTATTCGCTCGAAACATTCCCGCCGCCTCCTTTGTATCGTAATAGGCAGTGCACGGATCCTTCCCGTCTGAGGGTAAACTTACATCACGGTGTGTTTAGGATCCGTTTTACACGTTCTTAGAATCCTTTTCTACGCAAAAACTAGTGTTTATAAAAAGAATTGACACAATTTTCATTCGAGGTATTTGAGTAATATTAAATTTATGAATTGTAGTTATCGTCTTATATTAAAACGTTAGATACACACTTATTTAGTTTGAATATATAATTAAGTATAGTTATAACAGGTAACTGAATAGATCATGGTAACAAATACATATATACAGTTAGTATTTCAACCATTCATACTGTAATATATTAAGAAATAATAACTAACTGTTATAATAGGTTGTTCGAAAATTTCGTGCCGATTTTCAGTAGGTAACGCGTGAGACCTGACTGAATATATCACAATTATTGAAAACAAATAACACGAGTACTCTGTACATATACTAAAAGAGATAGCTTCAGCTATATTTGGAAAAGGCTACGATTCGCTAATTTCGACAATATTTGAATGCGTTTTATTTGTTCTCATATAATGGGCACGAACTCTCCGGACAATTCAATACTTATTAACACTTAATACGAACAGGTCTCACTAACTACAGTCCCTCCTACAGTTATATGAAGTTTGTCTCAAATGTCCAAGGGCGGCAGGAGATGATAACCTTATGCTGTAAAATCAACATACATACAAAAATACATTATCGCACAGTAAAGTCATAAAATGCTATTTTATCAAGCAACCAATACCACAGAATAAACATCATTTTTTACCTAACATAAAAAAAATATCGCCCGAATCACAGAGCCACAATCACAGTAAAACAAGACATAAAATACCTACATCAGTTCGTAATCACAACCTGAGAATTGCTAAAACACTGGCATTTCACTCCACTTTAGTAAATGCCAAAGAAATATATGTCAACGTACAATTTCCGGGGTAAAGACAAGAGGCAAGGAGAGTACGTGACTTAGTATTTTGTACATCACAGACAAATAAGAAGTAGACAAAAGTAGCTTATCCTATAAGGTCATTTACAAACGTAGACTCCAACACGCTTTGTTTAGAAACATCCTTAAGTAAAAATATACACAACACATAATACAGAGACGAAATTTCAAAAGAAAATCCTGGTGATGAAAATATAGCAACCAGATGATTTCTTATTGAATAAACACACGATATAAAATATATGAGCTGATAGCCTAAGCAATTTATAATTTATATTGGCCACTTAACGCCGCGTGGATTGCATCGGTGATTGGTACTTCTACGTCAATAATGATGGAAATACCTCATTACTTATATTAATTAAAGAATTCACTGAATGAAAAAATTTGAGGCTAACATTTTTTTCTATTTTTATACATTCACTGCTTTTTCTACCTTAAAAAAACTGTAGAAGTTAAAACATATTTTTTATTGATAATGCTCATCAGTAACTACAAAGCCATACCTAAATGATTTTATTGTTTTATTACTTGTCTGAATGGCGCAAATTATGGGAGGCCTATATCCAGCAGTGGACCTTTAAAGGCTGATAGATAGATAGGTTACTTGTCTTAAAAATATCGTCGTTAGATTACGAAGCGCTCATTGAGACGTGTAGGGAGGACAAACAAACTAACAAACATACATTCACATTTATAATATTAGAATACAAGTATAGATGTATATTGACGAAGATATTATGGTGATCTATTACTATATGTCTTTCAATCAAATTAAATAAAATGTTTAACAACAAAGTTGCTAGACAATAACCAATGATAGGAAGGAATCGACAACCTTTTCATTACTGATCTTTTTAAAACACCTCGAAGCCGTGAGTATTGTCTAATAAGTAATAAAGATGAAATGTGGTAACAATCTCACACATTTACATTGCATATTACAGCTCTATAAAAGTTATTAAAAAATTGTAACAAATAAGTAAAAAACTCGCTCATAACATTAAATTTGCTAACCTTCTAATAACTTGTACAAAAGTATGTCTTTTACAGCTAATTAATCAAATTAATTTGAGAGAAATGGGACATTTGAAAGAAACATTAAAAGCCATTCCAACTCACATGTTCAATTACACAAGCAAGTCTCAATTTCCATTTCCCGGTTTTCGCGATAAACGTCTTGAACGCGGTCGCGCAATAGTCTAAATGTCTACGTGTGCGCACGGCTTTATTCACGTTTCCATTGAAGCGAGAGCTTCTTTGACATTCGCTTTGACACCGCAGGAGTCTAGATTTCCGCAATGTAATTTCCGAGTAGCGTCGTAAATCCCCGCAGTGAATAACGGACACGTTAATTACTGTAACTCGATTAGGAGGTAGTTCTTGGAAACGAACGGGTGAGGTCCGTTTCTCAGACTGGATTGTAGGGGAAATGCGAGTGAATAGGTTGATTTTATAACTGTATAATTCCTAGTAGTTGAACTGGAGTATGATAATGGTATTCATACTCGATCGGTACATTTTTTACCGCTGATAAAGGTGGAATAGAACGGGAAATATACTCTTCATTGAACCTTGCTTATTTAGTAAAATTTTACGTAATTAGCATAATTTTACAGTTTTCTATTCGTAATACAGGTAATTTATTTCGATACTGTATATGCATATGACTAGGTAGTAGCTATATGTCTAATTCGTCTAATTAAGTCTGCATATATATCGCGTAGAAACTAACCTGATCAAAACCGTAAATAGGTGATAGGGATCGAGCTTTTAAATTATAAATTCCAACTCTAATTTAAATACCCTGAATATAGTGTACGCTGCCAATTATCAGTAAATACGTCCAGACCCTAATTAGCTGTTTTATACAGCTGGACGAGCACATCCAGTTTAATCTAATGGAGGTAAATCATGCGGCGATAAACGCTTCACCGAAACTATAGGTAGGTACTAGTTTTAGGAATAACGTATTAAATACATTATAATAATCACAAACATCTATAGAAGTCATAGCCTAGTGGTTCGAACGTTAGTCTCCCGAACGTGGAAGCGTCAGATAAGTTAATTATCACTTTCATCGTGAGGAAGCCTAAGAGTTCTCCATAATGTTCTCGAAGATGTGTGTGAAGTCTACCAATCCGCACTTGACCAGCGTGGTTGACTATGGCCTGTATCTCTCACACTATGTGAGGAGAAAATAGTCCAACAGTAGAACAGTTATGAGGTATGATGATTATGAGATAAGCTCACGTTTTACGTTGCATCGCCCTTCCTTCCGACTTCAAAGGTTTCATTGTTCTCGAAAATACACCGTCTTACTATGTTACTATTACACGTAGCGCCACCAAGCGGAAAATTTAAGGAACTACACTTTTATTTTACACTTTCTTTATTTTGTCACTACGTCCTCAGCTTTCTCACTACAAAGAAACCACGACGTCAGCTCAAAAACACACATTGTAACAGAACTAAAATGTAGTGGGATAATAGAAATGACAAAATGTGCAGGTCAGTCGTTTCAAATTACAGTTTCCTCGGATCTTCAGTGAGTGGACGCGACGCCGTCGTTGATGAGAGTTGCATTGTTAATAACACTATGTCCCGAGAGTTGGACGCATACAAACTAATTATACTAGAAACTAATATAACGTGCCAAGTCTAAACCAATAGTAAGTGGGAACACACAATGTCATTTTGATTTATTGTCGTCTTTAATACCAGCGAAATAACGTTGATATTGTTATACGACTGTCTGTTACAATATCTTAAATAACTAGTTATTACGTGATGTTATTCCTTTGTCGTAACATGTGCTCACTCAATTCATATGAGTCTCCAAATACATTTATAAATAAATATACGTTTCTTATAAAGATCAAATATAAGATAATATTTTTACGAAACGTGGTTATAAATAAAAGATGTGTGATTTTTTTTTATTTATTATGATGACTTAATCTATTTATCGTGGTTAATAGTTCATTTAAATTAACTATTAATGGTATCATTAATTTTTACTTACCGTTAATTGATAATTCCGAAAATTCTGGAATATTTATTTTCCAATATTGATATATTTTGTCAGACTTTAACAATAAATTTTAAAAAATTACACACTCAGCAGTATAAGATCGCTTTGTTGCAAAACATGCAAAAATTTCAGATACGCAAAATGAAACATGAAACTACACGTGAACTTTGTAACAGATACTTTGAAACTAAAAGCAACTGTTCTTTACATCCATCGGGAGGTTTGGGAACAAAAGAGAAAAGTTGTGAACGAAAGTTTTTAATGTATCAATAATGATCATACGATACAGTTCAATATACCTATATACATATCGAATATAATTGAAATATTGTAAAATTTATTAATTCATTTATTTATTGACTACAAACCTGAAATAAGGTAATGGAGGTCACTAATGATTAAGTGAGATCTTTATTATTTGTTTAAACAATAGATATAGAGTTCGAATCCTGCACGCACCTCTAATTTCAAAAGGTTATGTGCAGAAAAGAAATACGAAGTGATATGAATGTAGGTCACGATTGTCACAAACCTTCAACACCGAGGGTAACGACTCGGTCAGAGATCGAATATGTCATTCGGAGCCCTGTAGTATTTGAATCAGTTGGTTAAGACACTAGAATGTAGATAATGTAACTTCAAGAAGTTTCATTTCCTTTCTATTTCCTTTATCTTTCTCATTGAAGATAATTGAGAAAGATACTTACGTATCTTTCTATACTTATCTCTGTAAGAATATTAAAAGGTATATAAATTAATAGATGTTACCCGCGACTTCGCACGCTTGTGAGAAAAATAACGACAATAACAAGGTTGTCAATTCCTTTCTCTCAATGGTT
>DWPA01007756.1:0-10129 GCA_018251375.1 Calpodes ethlius | reverse complement strand
ATTTAATTCGCGTTTTTATTAAACTACTAGCTGAACTCGGCGCGCGTTGCTACGCCAAAAACTAAAATAAGGTAATCACAGTGGCGCCATCTGTCGAAAATTGGTTGAACCAACTCAGAAAGCTTCGTGGGCTCATACACAACAAAAGATCATCACATGATCAAATGCATAGTTTACGTTTCTGTAAAGGACATACAGACAAATATTCATGTTTATATATATAGATTATAAAAAGTCAGATGATGCTTTTTGTATCACAACTCAAATTACTTAGATTTTAAAATTTCTATATTAGTACAAAGATGGTTTTGATATATTCAAGTATAACAATAAAAACCGTATAAAATAACATGTTTAAGTAATTGGTAAATACAAAACGTATTGAATAATATATTACTGTGACATTAGGTGGTCTTCCAGAACCCAACAAAGCCTATTTACTATTCAAATCAAGCCCCTTTTTCATCTTCCACGGGTGCAATAAAAATTAAATTATACAGAATTTTATTATCTTCCTCTTTGGGCTCATAACTCAGAAGAAATATTCATGAGGAAACTTTTTAACTAGAGATTTGTAATTGTTCAAAAGTATTTGTGGCCCAAAGCTAATTCAGTGATTGTTTGAAGCAACATAAATTTGAAGTTTAATCGATAAATTTTGTTTTCAGAAAATAGGGTTTCTGGATCCCTCTAAGTCAGCGTTAACACTTAATTCGATTCAAAGTCCAAGGAAAGTCAAGGTTCGATTAACACCCAAACTGCCGAAAATTTTCCAATCAGCCCCTGTAAATTGGAAAACTTTTATATGCGTTCAAACGTCCAGGTACCCATTCCTGTAGTCAGTTGTGAACGAAAAGTTTTTGTTCACTCTCTAAAAAATGATTGAATTTAAGGGTGAATAGAACTCCGTTCATACAAAAAACTAGTAAAAGTCACAGGCATACTTTATATTAGCTACATCGACTTGCGGCAATTAGTTTGTTTCTCAACACAATCAAAAATATTACTAAAACTATGGTAATTAGACATGGACATCGAAATATTATTTAAATCTTTTAAACGAAAAAGACCACAAAATTTAAGTTAAATCCTCGGAAGCTGTTGAATAATCTCATAACTATTCAAGGGAAGATTTAACAAAAGAGGATAAACATAGGGAAATGCAGTCAATTCACGATTCTTTTCATTTCCAAGCTCGAAAAATTTTTATGTCTAAAGTTGGATAACGAAATGTGCTTTATAGATTTAAATTAATAATCAACATTAAATAACTGATAGGTAGGTAATACTGACAGAATGATGTTGTATATTTTCGATACTAGAAGATATTAAATTCTCTAAGTGTTTATTAAGATATATCGATTTATTCCATGGGATAAGGATGGCAACCTTGCAGTTACACCATCCGTTGCCGCCATTTAACTCCTGTGAGAAACTTTGAATAGTACTGTAGGAGGGACTATATATAGTTAAAGGTATCTTCCAGTTAGTATTCGTTAACTATTTTCTCCCCCTCGAAGTTGGTAACAAATGCATTGCTAAACCTGAGAACAGATGATCGCTTCTTGTATAAGTGTAACCAGCAATATATATCATCCCACAGATCGGAACACAATTGATATAAGGCAAATATTAGAAGGAGGCAATAAGCGAGGCAGTGGTACTCCCCAAGAGAACTATACTTAGGCACTTCCACCTTATAAAAGCTCTAAAGAAAATAAATAATATCCAACTACATCCAATCAAGACTTCTCGATTTAGCAACTTCAATATCAAAGAACTTCGCACAAGGAACAATTATAACTGACGATAATGAACCGGCAACTGTTATGACTAACGTTAGAGCTAATTAGTCAAAGATAGAAAGCTAATTATATATGAAAGAACAAGAGAATAACTATAAGATAAATATAATTTAAGGTTATGTTGTGAGTTCTTTAATTAGAATAAGATTCCCAAAATAAATCGTAACAATACGATTTAACATAATTTTTAAAATCGTTTATGACAGATGAACGGAGCAAACATTCAAACATAGATAGTACGGAACGAATACACTACAGAAATTTTCACACGAATCGCTTTCATGATTATCATTCAATTAGTAAAATCAATTAGTAATATAAAATAGAAAATAAAACTATGGTTAAGTCCCGACCACATGCAATATAACATCTGATCAAATTGCCGGAGAAAATTAAATAGCTATGGTATAAGAATAACCTAGTAATATAACAATGTTGTTATTAGCGCGCTGCAAATTGGTTTTTGGCTCGATACCGCGCAACCACACGCCGTTCTCGCGGTCATTAACAATTTTGGCAAAGCTACATCAGCCGCGTCTAACTTATGACTTTACGAGAACAACCCGGCTGAATTGCCTTTCACAAGCTATAAAAAAATAACTGCGCCTACTATCATTAACTACCTATGTTACAACCGTACGCATACTATCGGAATATTTAATATTTTACAACGAAACGGCAACAAGTTTATGCGAAAGACTATTTAGTTAATTGATTTAATTATTATCATAATTATACTATGTAATAAATTATGCACATGTATAATTTTTTTTTTTTTATTTTACAATATTATTTTATTTTATTTCTCAATTTTACATTTTATAATTTGAATATGAATTTTTGTATTTGTTGTACGCATTTGATGTTGGTCATAGCAGGCTGTGCGTTTTTTTAACAGCAGTTAATTAATTTATTGTTCAAAACTAAGAATAATTTGATTTAATTTATTACAGTGAGTAACTTTCAAATTACCAAGGCTTCAATGGGTAACGCATAGTATTTACTAACCTTTTCCTACTACGCAATTACAATTATACTTAAAATTTTTCTTCATCGGCATAACTAAATAAAGATACAAACAGTAAAATCAAACAGTTCTGAATTTCTTGAGCTAAAACGTAGAATCTTCTCCAGTATTTGCAAATGAGTGAGTAGAAACTTGCTGTACCTTAAACAATAACTACTAACGAAGAGACATCGTCGCTCGACACTGAGCGAACGTACCTACTCTGATATTGTAGGTGCTGTTTTTAATGTTCATTAAAATGTGAGCCTTGTTATTTAGATCTCATCAATACAGTTTTATTAGCAACTACAGAGTTTTGTTGTAGATGAATTTTAATTAATAGAATACTTTAGTAAATAAATGTATCTATGGCTCCACTCTTGCCTGCGATTTCGTTTAATTATAATCTCGGCTTGTAAGAAACGTATCAAAACCACATCCATATTATTTCAATAGATTTGGTGTGAAACACACGCAAACATACAGACGGACAACCTACAATTCTAAAAATGTTTTCTATTGTTCTGCTTGTATAAAGATCCTGATTTTTTTTAATATGTACTATGTAAAGACATCGACCAGTTAAAGTTATTACAATTTTGTTTTATATGTAGGTATATATTGTAAGTATTACTAGGCACGCCGGTTTGGTTACAACGCTACATACAAATCCGCCAACAATACTGTTTCACGCATATGTTGACTACAATCCCAGTGAAACGGAGCGCGGTAGACGAGCGATAGAGAAAAAAAACAATACAGATTAAAAAGCGTATCACATAGAATGTCGCCAGTGTTGCTATATACCGGTAAACTTTTTTAGGGGTATTTTTGGTTTTAAATATTGAATCGCGATGTATTAGTTCTTGAGTGACTGTCCTTTTTTTTACTGTTAACTGTTACTAGTATTTAATTTTTATTCTTTGCAACATAATCTTCGAATAACTACAGTTTCATAGTTTACACATGCACCAAATATACAAAAATAAATCAAATAATCATTGACCCAAAGAATTCATCTTAAAAAATAAATAGTAAAATTTACTTTATTTAACAGATATATACGTAATTCTTTTTCAATAATAATAACCTATATTTTTTAAGTGTGTATTTGTCACGTGTTTCCTTTTGCATAAAAAAGTTTATATCAAAATAGTTTGAAGAACAATAAGAACACACAGTTTTATTTAATAGCATGCATGTTTCTTGAATATGGAGTTCAATGTCAGCTCATACCTACCACACAATAACATGCACGAGTGCATATTTGTATGAAAATTCATTGTTTAATACACACTCACGACATTTTGCAGTCCAAATATGACTAATATATAATAAACATCTTTCAAACTTTATTTAATTCTCATTTGAATTTGTTTTTTTATAGTTACCACATAATAATATCGATATGTAGCAACGACACTATTCACACGTAGGTATTTTCGTCGTATCATTATCGCTTCGTTGTCGCATGTTTAAGCAGACATCGATTTACGCTTCACTTTATTGGTTCGCCATAACACAACATTAAACAATTGAAAAAAAAATGAATGTTTCAATTTGATAAATATAAAATGCATATTTTATTTACTAAAAAAAATTTCAAAGTAAGCTCCATTCATTAACAAATTAAAATTAATTTTAAAACATGCTTAAAAAACATTAATGCTTTTAGTAATTTTAAAATATCCGACCCTTTCCCTGTTATCAGATATTCACGATTTTCACAAGAGGAAAAGCTAATACGTAGGTACATTCCCCCATCAATTCATTTGCTGCGTTCCGACATCGACATCAGTATAAATCCCGTCCTTTTCATAGCCATTCTCTATCCTGAGCCATTCGTATCGCGAGCAATGCATATCGGAATCACTGGCTATTCAAATGCTACGTACCGATTAAAAAGCAAACAAGCCGATGTTTGCTATTTAAAATAAACTGTAGAGAATGTTAGATAAACATTGAATTACCTGTTTCCCTGTCACCAAAACACTTATTATTGATAATATATTGATAGGAAATACCCTTTTTGAACATATTGGTGTGTAATCTCTTAAAAGTTAATTTTACGATTTTTTTTAACAAAATAAAAAAAATACAAGTTTATTTAATTTTTTATAAAGAATGCAACTTTTAACGTTTTGGAATAAGCGAATTGCGATTAAAGATAGTTGCTGTTGATAACAATAATAATTCAAAACCAGTATAACTATATTTGACCATCACCGGGCCTGACAATGTGATTTGAAAACAAAATATGTATCTTAACGGATGAGCATCCGAACCGTGTTTTAAAATATTTGTTGTCTGTAACATTAACCATTCATTTAACCCCTTGGTTATAGAAAACTAACAAGACGTAGTTTATAGCACAGAACCCTAGCCTACGCAACCCAGAAACATAAAAGATATTACTTAACATAAAAATGAGTAATGTAACGTTAAGTTTTATTTTTAATTGAATTTCAAGTTATTACTCTGTACATGCGTATAAAAAAGAACGCTAATAATTGAGCATAAAAATTATTTTCACAACGACCCTCACAGACCATTCATCGTTACTGTACGTAGCCTTGCGAGTCGAGAAGATTTAGAGCAGTAATATTATAAATTCGGAATATAAGTACTCTCATTCAATTTTGAGTGTGCACTTGAGAAAATTACGGAAAGGTGGTCTTATCCACTCCAGCTGCCACTCCCAAAGGTTTGGAGTCGAAATTATTATCTACATGTCAGTGCTAAATTCGATTTCTTTGTAGACTTTCTGATTTTCACTCGATGTCTATTAAAATCAGGAAAGTATGATAAGATTTTTATATCTAATTGGAGTTAAAATGTTTCATATAGAATTAATTTGAGTTAGACCGCAAAAGGCTCCCCTTAATTAAACAAATGACTAACTTTATTTTTACTTTACTCAAATGTTTTACGAAAGAAATTAATTTTGTGTAATTTAATTCTTATCTAGACCGGCAAGACCATAACTAAGAATAAATTTTGTAAATTATTCATGAGGAAAGTTTTAACGGCGACATGATTATAAAACCGACATTTGTAGAACTCTCTACGCAATGTTATTATGAAGTTTAAACGTGGAAGTATATGTATCTCAAAAGTAATCTACTTTCATACTAATATATTATTATAAAGTCGCAAGTCGCGTTGCATTCTTTAAAATAATAAAAGGAGTAAAACATGTCAATGTAAGTAATAACAATAAAATTAAAGATCAACATATACTCAATATATATTACCTATTAAAGTATTATATATCCTTAAATTACGAGATGCAAAATACACCTCATCCTCTATAAATTTATTTTTATAATTATTTCTTCATTTTCGTGATATAAAAATAGCTGACTCTCCATTACGGTGGTTCTTCATAGAACCTGGTTTAAACTTAGAAATGTTTATGATTTATACTAGAATTCAACGATGAAACCACCTGAAGTGGATTAAATATAATCAGTTCCTATGTGGATTGTTCCTAAAATAACACACAGCTCAGTTAGGAATGTTTTCAGTGTTGTAACGAATTTGCTTGGCAAAATAAGAGGGCAAACAAAGGAGAGTTAACGTCATCGCTTACGTTAGATGAACGTTTCAGTGCAGAGATGCTAAACTTCAGCGACAATCCTGTGCCGATTTAACAAGTCAAAAGTAATGCCTTCCTTGTTTATTTAATTTATTCATTCAAGTCACGTCTGAACTCACAGCAAAATTGATTCATAAATTTATTATACTCGTAATCAATTAATATTATGATTGTTGAGACAAATATAAAAATATGTTATGTTTTAAACAAAGTGTTATAAAATAAACTTGGTAATCAAAGCAGATATTAAGATTTATGATAAAATAATAAAGTGATAGGTAAAGTTACATAGAATATTTTAATAATAAAATATTACTTTCTATTTATATTTGTAAAAATGTGTACGTTTAAATTTTTATTACTCATATTTAAAACATGTTCAACGGGTAAACAGTTTAGAATTTACTTTAGCTACGAATAAGCAGAATAAAACCATAGTTTCCTTTTATCTAGGTTGCTGTTGAAGTCCTTTCTGAGCATATTATACGAAAATATCATTATCGATATAGTGGTTATATCATTTATTGCAATTATGAATTTTGTGTTACGGCGTATCTACATATAGTTTCTATAATAACAAGCACATTGTCGCTCTTGATTTTAAACGTAGCGTACGATCAAAACGATTAAATTCGATCATCACAATTCAAAAGGTTGAGTACCACTATTTAACAGCAAACACGCCGTTTGAAACACGCTTACACTCGACGCCGATGCGAAGTTAGTTTTCGCTTCAACTTTCCACTGTGAGGACATAACAAATACGGTCTATAACTACTGAGCTTTCGAATATTTTCGCAACTAGATCTACTGGCTGCGGAAAGATAAATTAACATGTCATCGGATTTGTGATATCTGATACCGATTTCCAATGAACGAGTATATTTTCATATTAGGACCGATTATAAATAACGTCACAGAGTAGTTAAAAGCTGTGTAGATTTTTAGTTTTACTAGTATATATAGTAACCTTTGTTCTAAAACAGTTGAATATCCATCCCATCGCGCTGTAAGGGAACAAATGAGTAGGCACATTATGTATCGTACAACTCACAAAACACGCACTCGTAACAGCTTTGATCAAAATGCAAATGCGCGTATGGCACGCGTAGTCTGGTCTAGTCGAGCCGCCATTGAAAACCAACCTAATTGTGCATCAATCAAATTTGTGTTAAATACCTACTTCGCTTAAAATTTCTCATTATGGAAACGCAATCGATTCGGTTTGAAAAACACTCAATACTTTACAGGTCAGTTTTTGTTTGTTTTAATTTTTTTTCAGCTAGAATCATATTATTGTTCATTTATTTAACAAAGTTGCCTAAGAACATTTAACACATTCATTCAATTCTATATCACTTGTCCTGCAAAAATGTATCTTTTTACGAATATAATTTTCAAATAATTGCAAAGTATCATAGAAATCTGTTCAGTTATTTAAGCTGATGTTCACACAGACAGATAAAGTTAAACAAATTAATACTTATACTCAGAAAGTTTACATACATTAAAATTTCTAAACTCACGAGCCTCATGCCGTTCTATTATAAGCTACTAGAGATTGCCTGCGGCTACGCCCGCGTGTCAAAATAGAACAACACTAAAAACGTTGTCGGTGTCGGTACCAAGCAACGCTTTGTTGTGACACTTAGGTACTTGAATTTGGCTAAAATATACATAGTAATGGAAGTAAAATGTAAAAGTAGCCTATGGCCGTCCTCTCAACTATCTCCACACCAAAAATCATAAAATACCGCCGCTTCGTTGAGCCATGAAAAAAGGACAAACAAACAAACAAGCTTTCGAATTTATAATACTATTATCGATATAATCAAATCATATTAGTACTTCGCAACTGTTTCATTTTTGTCATCGTTTTAACTTTCATCTAGCGCTCAAGTTAAATTAATAGTCAGACTCAACAAACATTTGAAAGTATCATGTATAAATTTAAAATAAAATGCAGGTTACCTGGCGAAGTTCTCGTCCGCGGAATGATGATAAATTACATAAGAACTTCGTATTAACCACCCAAGCGGAAGTTTGAAATTCAAACCACTGAATCTAATAATGAAGGTGATTGAAAATCTTGCTTACATGAATATATACGAATTTAATGTTAGGTAATTAAGTAAAACAAAACGCTTACTTGATTTAAGTAATTATAACGGAATTATTTATTTGTGCCTCTATACTATCTGTAGCTATGTATCTAGTTAATTCAAGAGTAATAGAAATATTATATTGCTTACCAAGTGGGCAAGAAACTAATTTTAAGGCGAGAGTGTTCTTTTTTTAATCCAAAGCGTAGCAAAATATTCTAGAGTAGAATCCCTAGCATAACGAGGGATTCAAACACACTGATTTCTATTAGCTTTTATAAGAAACTAGACATTCCTATGATGATAAGTGCTATTTCTGTCCATGTCTGCAAGGTACAAATTAGTACTTTAGGAAAATTACCTTAATTATTTAGATACAGATTGAAGTATTAAAAGAAATATATAAAGATATATGAATTATATTATAATTAATTTATGTTATAATGTATTGTATTTTATTTAAATAATTTAACATCTGACGTTAGAACTATTCGATTTAATATATAAACTTTTAGTAGATTTAATGCTGGCGCTCATTTGCTGCAATCATGATCGTAGTGAAAATAACAAATAGAACGTCTGTATAGTCAGTAACCGGGCGATTGGATTTGAAACAAAGCTAACGAACCGTTGAATCATGTAAACAGGGGCAAGACGACCGTCTTGTTTACCTAAAGAGCCTTTGCTTCATTAGGATCCAATTTACTGACAACAAATTAATGCCCTTTCGGTTCTATTGTAGTTATTTGTAGCTTTTAAACGATATCGAATGATCGGTAACTTGATCACTTTTCTGTATCGCGCAAATAAACATTTATAAACGTTTATATTAAATTCAAATAGACTAATTATTGACAGCCTTAACGCTTGTAACGTGACTGGCTGTTTTGACAGTCAGTGTTCAACGGAGATAAGCAAATGCGGTCGTCGTTGATTGAATAAGTGACCAATAGCCACAAATTTCTCGATTGTTTCCGTGATTTAAATGGCATGGTAAGTCGTCGAAGCTCGCTGATTTCGTTAGATATCTATCGTTAAAAGCCATGTCCGTGTCTTAGATTGGTGAGTAAGCTCGATGATCGCAGTGCAGCGCCGAGAATCTCCTTTTTACCACATTATTATACCTTCTTAGCTACGAGAAAGACCACTCATCTTCTACGGTCTAATAATTAATCTATTGAGCAATCACGTGACTTTCTTTATCCATATGAAATTGTACTTAAACTACGGTGATAGTTGACTTTTCTGCCAAGAACATTGTTATTACTAATAATGCCTTTTTCCTAAAGAAAAGATGGTTATGTAAGTTATATATTATTATTTATCTATTTTAAAATAAAAAAAATCAATGCGCTTAGAAATTATAAAATATTGATCATTGACGATATACGTCAAAAATCTCTCTTTCAAAAAACGTCTAAATACATCATCGTAACATAAATTATAAACTTTATAAACAAAGACAGTTAATTAAGACAAGTACTGTAAGAAAGCATTTAAATGTCTCACTGATATCAAAATACTGAGAAAGTAAATAAGCTTTAATCAAATCTTAGTCTAAAGAAGTTAGCAAACTACTTTATTAACTATCTTTGTTTATAAAGTTTATTTATGTTGT
>DWPA01007755.1:0-10130 GCA_018251375.1 Calpodes ethlius | reverse complement strand
AGTTTTACTATTATTTTTAAGACTCCCTTTATGATGTTTTTTTTTAATTTATGAATTATTAATAATATCGATATTTGATAAACGAGTAGTTACGCTACCTCATCTATATATCTTATGTTTATGTCATTTCTTACAAGAAACATATATTTAGGTACCTATATATATAAATAATATATTAACTTTGACATATGTATTTATCTATTTATATGTATACATGTCAGACTTTTCCACATCCAACAAATGCCTTTAGCCGTGGGCATTAGTAATACGGAAGACGACATCGAGGCGCCACCGGCTAAAAAGAACCCGTTTACACAACATACTATATTTATTGACAACTGAAATTACACTATTGAAAATGTTTAAAAGAGTATCAATGTTAAAAATAACGTGAACCCTGAAATTCAAATTTTATCACCACACAGACCTACCGAAAAATTTTGCGATGACTATTAAACCAAATTTGAAATAAACTAAAATTCTGCGTTTTACTTATATTAAGTTAGTAATAAGACAATCCTAAGAGAAAAAAGAATAGCAATAAAAATATTCTTGATTTTTTTCTATCATTGGTAGATAATATATTAGATCTTCCCATATAAATTACATGTTTTTCGCTATGGATTTAAGTCTGTAGCATGCTCCATTATCCCAAATATCGCATTACAAAAAATCATAACATTACGACGCTTTGTTGCTCCGTGAAAGAGTAACAAACAAACGAACGTACACTGCCATTTATAATATCAGTATAGATAAAGATAGTATGGATGGATTATTACATGTAATTTATCTCTCTGCGCTACTCCGTAACGAAGTTTTAACTAAGCCAAATCGTGAGATATATGATACGTGACACTTAACGCTCGTGCCGGTTCTTAAAAAGAGGTACATTTTCTATTCACGTACTAAAAATCATGTATATCACGTATTAAGAATTTATTTAATATATTAATATTGTCAGCATAGTCCTTATTGTGATCTTAGCCACAGAATGAAAAAAAAATCCAATCTGGGTAAACAATTATTTCACAGGTAAATCAAATTTAATTGTTTGTTTCTTGTTGAATTGTGGTTACTTGGTCATTGGTCTGTATGACCGCATATGATGGCGGCGTCAGAAACTCTAAAGCAGGAATCTAATCCCAGTATTCAAGAATTATACTTACTATACAGCAACGCATATCGAAAAAGCTATTTCTCAGTGCGCTCGTCATGTGCCATTTAATTCATAAACAACACTTGAGTATTCTTAGTTATAAACACGAATAGAACTTTTGACGGGCCTTTGATTGGTTAAATTGTTGCGGTCTCCTTTACTGTAGTTTCTTGAACAATGTCAAAGACAACCATAATATAGCTCTGAAGCTAATTTACCTAAGTGTCGATTTTGACAACGACATTGTGACGCATTAAACTGAAGTATTGTCTATGAAATGATTTTGAGGACGAATGCGTTCGCGAGCACTGTAAGAGCTTGTAGTATTGTTTGTGAATAGGAGGACCAGTATATGATGGTTTTTATCATGTACTAGCTGAACCCTGCGCGCGTTTCTACGCCAACACGAGCTGCCACGGAAATATATTAAATTAATTGGAATGACAGTAGCGCCACCTGTCGAAAATTAGTCGTACCAACTTAGAAACCTTCGTGCGCTCACACACAACAATGTTGCTAAAGATGATAAACATGATTAAATGTATCGTTTACGATTCTATAAATGACATACAGACAAACATTCATTTTATATATATAAGAAGAAGAAGAAAAGATTTTATCAAATTTATTGTGGAACGATATAAGTAAGTAATATTTCATCATCGATAATAACTGAAAACATAAAATCTATAATGAATACCATATATTTTTTTAAGATTTTAAGGTAATAGATATAATTTTCATTTTGATTGAACAATAGATCTCACAACCCTAGGTATGTTTTTATCGACATGGAAAATCGACAAATACGGAATGTTGTTCACAATACATCCATAACAAAATACTATTATAAAATGCGCTGTTAATTATTTTTGTTAATCTTTTCCAATTTGATTCGGTACCGGTACTGGATTCGGTTTTATATAAGTACTGGTGTTAGGCTTGAAGCTGGTAATATTAAACACACCGTATACATAAGCTAGTATTTCTAATATATTTTGTTTCGGTGACAATGAGAGGTGTCATATATATTTGTACTGTTTTGGTATTAGCCACTCTCTCGAATGCTAATTTGGTAAAACCATATTACCATTTGAACGACGCTCCATTGCTATTCGAAGAGTTTGTGAGAAACTACGACAGACATTACAAAGATGAAGCTGATAAGCGATTGCACTATTTAGCTTTTGTGGAATCATTGAAGCGGATAAACAAAAGTAATGCACAGAATAGTGCTGTGTTTGACATAAATAAATTCGCTGATTACACGCCAGAAGAAGTTCGGAATATGCATGGTTTTCATCCAATTAGATCAGAGGACTAGAACTGAAGGTACTTATGCTTTCAACTACAACTTTTGTTGTTTCTTTCTGTGTTAAAATTTAATTTGATTTTAATTAATTTTCTGATGTTGACACGAAACCCTTTTCTGTAACGATGATGGATCCAAAAAAAAATACATGTTGTAAAATACGTAAATTTTCAATTTATATTTGAATCTATAACATTGTAAAAATTGGAATATGTCACATAATATGCAATTGGCGTTAAGTGACACTTAATTTAATTACGAAATGGACACTTCATGTGTTCTTTATCACATCACATGAGGTGCGCGAAGAAGCGAAGCGGTGCGCGAGAAAAAATCCACCACACATTTTCCTGGCTAAGTCTCGCTTGCATGTAGTTGACGGAACCTCAGTAATAAAGTTTGTAAAGTTGAATTGTATATGTAATATTACATTGGTTATAAATAGTTAACAAAATGGTAAAGTTACAGTAAATATGACTTAGTGGTCATTACTGATACATATACTAAATTCAGTCAAATATTAAGTTGAAACATGGGTTTTACTGTTGGGATAAATAACATTTATGAACATTTTTGTAATTAGCGTTCATAGTTTTATTTAACGGTTTAATTAGTTATTGAACTAAACTGATAATTATATGTGTTTATTAAAGGTTTGACAATTGAAGAAAGTTAATTGTAGAAGAAAAAGTTGTCCTGATGCATCTCTGCGGTAACAAATCTCACATGGACAAGATCAATATCGATTGAAAGTATTAAATTACTTTCACTAATATTAATTTTTATAGTTGTTACGACATATGTGCATTTTTTTAATTATCTTCTTTAATAAATTCTTGATTTAAACCTTTATTCTGTTTTATTTTAAACGAGC
Organism: Calpodes ethlius; assembly: GCA_018251375.1. Lineage (NCBI taxonomy): Eukaryota > Metazoa > Arthropoda > Insecta > Lepidoptera > Hesperiidae > Calpodes > Calpodes ethlius. Next base: position 6,785 of record DWPA01007755.1, on the reverse strand, counting down.
CGCTTCCCACGACTTAGCCCTTGGAAATATTGCATATTCACACAATCTGTTATCCCCTATTTCAACCCTATAGGTCATTGTTATAAAAAACTTGTGTTTACCTACAGTGTTGAAAGATTTTATGTGCAAAGTTTATTGCTACTTAGTCATATTAATAACATTCATTTCGTAAATAAATTTGAATATGTCGTTTTTATGTACTTATATACAACGATTAGTTTCAACGCCTTATCAGTAGTATATATAGGATTGTTGCTGCGATAATATTTAGTTAATGTAAGTAATGAATTTGTTATATATTATCACTGTTGTAATCCTTGTTGCCATACAAGTGGTAAAGTAATAAACGACCAATATGACTTGAAGAATGCTCCTCAGCTATTCGAAGAATTTATCGATATCTATAACAAATATTATAAAGACGACGAGCAGAAGATGAAGTGCTACTTGGTTTTTTGTAGAAAATTTAGAATTTATAAATAAAAAAGGAAGAGTTTCCAGAGTCTAGTGATGTGTACGGTATTACCCAATTCGCAGATTTATCGAAGGAGGAATTCAGGGCTTTTTAGGGCGTCCCAAATCTAGATAGGTAAATATTTTCAAGTTAAATTTTTACATATTTCGTTTTATTTTTTAATGACATAGACAATAGAAATATCTAAGTGGTTAAAATTTCCTACCATAGAGTCTGAGTACCATAATGGTCTGTTCAACCCTGATGGGCTCCAATAGAAGGGATCAATTGTCATAACCTTTTTTGTTACTCAACAGTGTGTTTTGACTCAAAATGAACGCTGAACTTTATACTTACTTAACCTTTATTTAACTTCTTCTTATAATCTTCTATAATTTTAGACAGTAAGTGGATAACATTTACATGTAGATAATACGTTCAGTAAATAAATTAAGCAGGACAGTGGTATCGCTTTCAATATTATATATATAAATTACGGCCGCGAAGCCTAGTTGGTAGTGAAGCCTGTTCGCCTGCCTGCGAAGCGAGGGGTCCCGGGTTCGATTCCCGGCCGGGGCGGATATTTATGTGACAGTGAATATTTTTTCTCGGGTCATGGGTGTTAGTGACGTGTTATTTGTGTTGTTCATGCCACCCGTGACACAGGGAATTCTACTGCGGGGGTATGAGTGTGTTAGCGATTTTTTATTATTATTTATTAAATATTGATTTACAGGCAAATAAAAAAAGACTACAGTTATAAATATTGACGTTTTTTTTAATACATTTGCACGCTACAACTCCGCTAAAACAGCTTTTCGCTAGCCATCGATGGCTCATTTGCGGGGAACCTCAAGAGCAACAGATAAGTTTAATTTAAATGTAAATGTATTTTATTCATGTGGCTATTTATCTATATAATTGTACGTAGTTATGCAAAATAGATCTAATACACAAAAAACCGTTTTTTTAGTTATACCACAAATCATATCTCCGCATCAACCTTGGTATATGCATAAAAATATTCAAGCTACATGGTACGTTTTTCCTAATGAAATATTTAAATGAAAGTTAAAAACAAGGTCTAGTATCGTTATTTTAATATAAAAATTTTACTAAAAGGCCTATTTTTTCCAAAGCAAAGCTTTTGTGGTTGGATCTATTTTGCATAAATACGTCCAATTATGTACGTTATTTTTTGATTTTGTGACCGTGTGTTTGGTTCTTGAGAAAAAGAAACTCAAAATATTTTTCCAACTGCGGCCTATTATAAAGTACTATTTATTATTTTTATTTTATTTTTGTTATATCCTTATTGTATTCTTAGCTTTTTACATAGTTATGCGTGATAACTTTTTACTTGACAGTCCTATTTAGTTGTGTTAGATTCAATTTATTTTAAAACAAATTGTACACTAATTATAATGTTAATAAATTAAGTACAATGAGATGGCAACATTGGCGCTACGAGTGAAATAAGATTTATGGGTTTTTCGGGTACTACCCACCATGGCACAGCGGTTAAGGCGCCTGGCATTCAACTGGAGGGCAGGTTCCTTAGTAAAGTAGGAACCCTCATAGCTTTGCTATATCACAGACGCTGAGAAAGCTGTTATTAGGCCTAGATTAGATATATCGATTAGTCCAATTTATATGGGCCCAAATGCAAAATTGACCCTTCTACGTTAGTTTCTTTTTTAATTGAAAATATTTATTCGCCCATAAAGACACTTGTCACTTGTTCTTCCGAGTGAAGGCCAGGATAACAAAGTTACCCACGAGACCCGCAGACCCCACAATCTGTAGAGAGCATGTTGTGATAGGAAGACACTGTTGTTGTTGTATTTATTATTGTTGTTGTTTTTGTTATTGTTGTCAGCAGTGTCAGCAGTGTCGAAACCTTTAATAAAGTTGTCAACAATATAATTGTTCGACATCACTATGTCGAACATAATTTGAACATTCATATAATATGTTTTATTAATTTGTAACGAGATGGTTCAATTGCCAGCCAAATATATATCATTAACGGACCACGAGGCGAACTGGAGGTCGTGAAATTATTATTGAATATGATTTACTTAACTCAAGGATGTATTTAATCACATAGCGCGAATAATAACTTAATTATTGTTGATTGGGTTTCTTTATCAGCATACACGCGTGTATACTGGCTACTTTGACAATCATAAAAATAATACAATTTTAAGAAACAAAAGAATAATGCTCCTTATACTGTTGAGTTTGATTACTCATTATAAAAATATACATGTTTATTTAGTATGCGAATATAAATATATATACAAGCACACGTGTTCGAGCACGCCATTTTCTAACTGCGCGCCAAAGCATTGAATTGCGCATGTGAGCTACAAAATAACACGTCAATTAACACAAGTATTAGGAAGTTATTACTCTATACTCTCTTTATGAAAAAATAAGCCGGCCCTTTTGACGGTAAGTAATATGGACCGTGACACAATTACTACAAACTATGTGACTGGCCTTCTCCGATGCAGTCACTTGCATTTTATTTCTTTAAGATGACATAGGCTATATCTATAAATTAAATTGAAGCGACCTGTCCTAATGAATGTCTCTGATACTCCGATAAACCGATTTTTACCAGAAACTTCAGAAGCCTTTCATTTGAAACGGAGGCTATATTTTAGACATCCGTAGGAAAACGTTCATCTGCAACATAGAATTAAAGTTTGGATGGAAAAAGTAAAAAATTACGAGTTATGCGTCTTATACTGGCAGAAATCTATTCTCGATAGAAAAACATACATCATTATCTTAGTTTTTTCATAATTCGCAAGAAACATACAGCGACCATAAATTAGGTACATATTTTTCAATGATTGTAACCTTATCACTTACTGTCACCTCTTTTGTAATCGCAGATTTCTCTATTTGAGTACTCCCAAAAAAAAATCAGCATTTTATAAATTTCGGTCTGAAAAAGGTTCAAAGGCATCACGCAAAAACCATAATGAAGTCTATTTCATGTAATCAATAGTTTATTAATCTACCACTATATATAAAATTTAAGTGTCTGCGTTATCAAATTTGTGATGTACCTAAATAAATAGGTAGAAATTTTCTATACTTTTCTCAAAGCGAAGGGAAGACGGGTACGCTAGTCTTAAACAAAAAATAGAGGGTCCTTGGTTAGGTATTAAATGAAAACCTGCAGTATGCTACAGTGCAACTAACCTGTCAGAGACTTATCTGTGATGTCTTTCATTACTTCATATTTCCGGACAGGAGACAGGATACGATTTTTGCCATTTCACTCCTAGCGCAACCCGTGTTAAGGAACCTCGTTCCAAAAGATTCCGGCTGAAAATAACCTATTTATTTTTCTCTGTAACAATTTAAAAACAAAACACAACCCTTTTTGGTAGTAGTAAACGACCGAAGGGTAAATTGAAACTTGAGGTTAGGGACATTGTGTGGAATTGGTAACTTGAAATATCAAGATATCCCGTTCAGAGGATTTGTCGCACCCGTTACGAAACAGTTTCCGGAAACCCAGCGGAAGGTTTATGATGAAGACGCAATAGATACTTGAAATGTCAATACGTGTTGGAACTGTAGACAACGAAGTTTTTATAATATTGGACTAGTAAAAGTTGTATTTTTATTTGGGTTATCCAAAATTACTGTAACAACGGTTTTAATAACTACCGTAGCAACGGTGACAAAATCACAGTCAATAAATACAGAAATAACTTTATTACCAAACTAATTTGATCAGACGCATAAGTAAAATCCCTGTTTTCTAAGCTATTTTGCACTGTGTTGCAGAACACAGTGTTTAAAACACTGTCAGAGTTTGGCAGTTGCAACGGAAATTGAATTTTTAGGTTAAAGGCTTGATACCTAGAACTAAATTGAAATATCGGTGTACAAAATATATATAAATATAACAGATGTCGTCAGAATACTTGAGAATTCCTCAAATTATTATAATTATTAGCATGGACGTCCCGAAGGGGGAAGGGAGCCTTGGGTAGATAGGGGCAGCAGATCCTCCCTGGAATCTGTATGCCCTTTAGTACCTACTTTTGTTCATAAAATTTCTTATTTATTATATTACTATGTGTTTGTCTCCAGAGATTCAATAACGTTGATAAATAACAAAATGGATTAAGCAAGATTTTAAACCAAGTTTTTGATTTTATATACATACTTAGCTCTTATTGCGGTGAATATGACAATTGTGTGTTCAATAACAAGGAGTAGTTAACAAGGATACGTCACTATGTGTAAAGAAGGAATAAATTTAAATATTTTCATCAAGTGTCCAGATCAGTCGATAATGGTTTCGTCGTATGTTAATATCTCGATATTGAACTGACAGACATGTCGATATTCTTCGCGGAGATGATGGAATATACCACAGATTACAATATTAAGAATATCCATTTAAATAAACAACTTTACACGTAACTACTAATAAACACTAATTATGTTTTACAGCCGTTTTTAATGATCTATCTGCCAATAATCTCGAGATATGTTTATTACATAATTTGTTATAATAACTCATTGCCGTCGAACAATGATGTTACGTGGTCACCATAACTTATGGACATCAACAGTTCTTAAAGGCATAATATTTATAACATTCCAATCATAATAAGATATCAGTGAAATTGAATAATTTTACTCTAAATAAATATCTTCAAATACATTTAATACAAGACAATTCGAGCAGTTAAATCAAAATAAATATTCTTTTGCGTTCATAACATCTGACCCATTCTAATCTTATTACGGTTTATTATATACAAAAGGCAAAGTTTGTATTGAGCTTTGGTATAAAAGTAATTTTGATATAACAAAGAAGAGCCTATTTCAACCCGCGACATTTCAACCTAAAACCCTTTCGGCGAAAAAATGTACCTCAGTTATTGTTCCGTACGAATTTATATTTTTCTTTACAAAGAACGCTCAACTTCACGAGAGAAATTAAAAAATAACAAAAACGATAGATATTTTTGTATGAAGGAAATACAAAGGTCCTTTGATAATAGAAATCATTTCACAGTAGGAATGCTTAATTAAAATTAAGCTTCCAGTTTTGGATGCGAACGTTCTTAACCCTCTCGCAGTATTTAATTTATCATCCAAAAAATATTGTCGAGTATCGAAATTCAATACTCTATTTTTTTAGTTCTAGTTCTGGAGTAAATCGTAATGACCTTAAACAAAGTTCAAATTCAAATCACATAGATATCATTGATACGATAAAGCACGTAATTTAGTGACGTAACTGCCATTTTTTTCGAAAGCTTCGTCTTGAAGGAAAAGAAATGGTGAAAAAAACTCCTAAGTTTCCATTCTTCGTTATGTTTTTATATAATTTATCCTAATAAGTAGATGGTAGGTCCCAGTAGCCTCTTAAAATATCCTGGTTTACCGGGAAAGGATTTGGGTCAATATTGAAGGCCGACAAAATACTGCTAGAAACCCAACCTCTAATTAAGTGCAAAATGTATGACAACGTTTTTTCGGCTGCGAACAGGAATAGGTGTCTCTAAACCACAAGGTTTTGATAGCTCATAACTAAAGTAGTATACTACATTCCTTTTGGGTGTCGTTGAATGAAATCTTAAGGAGAATGCATATAAAACCTTTAACAAAATGTCGAACGGCTTCAAAAAATATTACCTTAAAATTTTGAAATGCTAAATGATAAAACTATCATTGTTAATGAAGTCTGTGCAGATGTAGCTATAACTGGCATATATATATTATTATAAAGACTATAATATTTTTATAAATAAGTTAATTTGTAGACATTAAAGTAAAGGTGGATTTCCAAATAATAAGATAAAAGTAACGATTAATCCATTCGAATTGCGTATACGATTACGGATAGTAATATTACTATTATTAGTACTTTTAATATGCTATAGTTGAATAATAATATCGGACGTTTATTAGCAGTAATCCTTTGTTATGAAGTTAGCATTAATTGTTAGATTGTTGCGAACTTTAATAATATAATCTCAGTAATTGAACAAAGTTTTTTAATTAACAAACTAATACGCTAAGCTTATTTGGCGTTCTAGTTTAGCGTAGAATCTATATATAGATTCTAATATAATCTTTATAGTATATATAAAATTGTATATATAAAATTAAAAGGCTTTGTTATTATAGTAAGAACCTTGGTTTCCCGAACGTGCGGGCGTGATATCGAATCCTGCACGCACCTCTAATTTTCAAAAAAAATTATGTGCGTATTACAAGTTAATTATCACTTGCTTCGATGAAGGAAAATATCGTGAGGAAACCTGCACATCTGAGAGTTCAA
>DWPA01007754.1:0-10131 GCA_018251375.1 Calpodes ethlius | reverse complement strand
ATATTAGTCCTGGCTATCGGCACCGCAAATAAGGGTGGACGTCTGCGCCGCCCAACGTAATGGTCAGGCACGTTGAGTAATTTAATATGATCGAATTTAATACAGTATGATATCAATATGGGTCCTAACTACTATTACCTAACTACTTATAATATTTAATAATGTTGTCAAAATAAATTCTTTTGCTATTTTTTATATAATAAAAACGAATTAAATTAATTATTTCCAAAATTTACAAGTGACATATTTTAAATTAAAACAATTAATAAAAGTTTAACCACAAATTTTTACATTTCTCTAAGTAATACAAAATATATACATCAAGCAAGAGAATAAACTTTTATCGAATTTATATGTTAATTCCTAGAATCGACTAGTTTGGGCTATATTTATAGAAGTTTTTCTATAAATATCGCGTAATATACCTAATTACGTATAGGTATAAAATTGTTCTCATCAAACACGACTGGATTTCAAATGATTACATTATAGAGTTACCGTAACATATTTTAGACTGATTTTATATAAATAATGAGCGTGTCAAAGCCGATGAATGAATATAATCGATGGTAGTTAAAATTGTTACAAACATTATGCAATGTTGTTCTCTGCAAACATTTTCCCATAAAGAAATAAAAATAATAATCATAAACATTCGCAACACTGTTAAAAACACAGTAAACATGAATTCGTTTTTTAATTTTAAAATTTAACATGAAGTTTTTAGTTCGATACAAATTTTGTCCTTAGATAACAGTCGAAGCAATAGTTTTATATCTGATCTATCTAATGTTTATCTTAAATATCGAATTTGGTTAGGGACTGGTAAATTGATTATTAAGTGTCAAATATTAAACATGCGATAGATAAGCTCGACCTATACGGAGATACATATAATATCATATATCCATTTTCCATGTATATCTACTAAAGAGGACTAGGGATCACAGGGCTTTAATGTACCTCCCATGTTTGAAAGGCGCAAGAGTTCGAGGCTTACGGTATACAGATAAATTCACTTTTAGGTTATGTAATTACCATTGTTTCTATCATTCAAAATGACTAAGCACTAACATTCGATGATAATTGTGAATGGGTTTCAACGGCCTATCTCAATATCTATCTATTATCCTCAAGTTAGTTGCCTAGCAACTGTCAGTCGTAGTGTTTGTAATTATAGAAAGATTGTACAAAAAGTGTATTTGTACATCGTATATAACCATATACCTACATTAATAATTGAATAAAAATAGGACAAGGTTACAAAGGGCGACCTTGTCGGTAAAGTTTCCGATCTCTTCCAAGCAACCATTGGGTAGGTAGAGAATAAAAAATACAATATCGAAATAAAAAGAGCGTAAGAAAAAAGATGAAATTTAAATATGGGCACCAGCTTCTGGTCCAGTCAGGAGGGAAATCAGATTTTTTTGGCCCCAGGAGTGTCAAATCAGACTTGCTTGCCCCAAAGCAAACGGATAGAAATCAAGATAATAATTTAGAATTCATAAAGAACTTTGCTATGAACGTGGGGGTTAGATAAGACATATTTGAACATTAAAATTCCTTCAGTTATTTCAATAGCATAAGTGGCCTTGTTATGAGTGTAATAGTATGACAATTTGAACAGAAGAAAATCGCAATCCGTCCACAAAGGCGTGTTTTCTCTGCAAATATTGGCTGATACAGTCAGCGAAGTGTTGCGAATTTTAAATCTTGCGGCATACAAATCTTATTCATGTGCGAGGATATATTGACTTCTTATCAAATTACTATTGTTTATAAACAATAAAACTATCTTTACATATAAATAAAATTGAAGCGTCTGTTGGTAATATTGAAATAACCGCTTTTTATTACATGCATGAATATGCACCAAAATATTTTTTTCAAATCCTGTCTATCTATATATAGCTTATCTTTAAAATAGCTGGACCGTTTTGACCAGACTATTATTGGCAGCTGATGTAATAAGTAGTAGCTTAGAACAGTAAAACAAAATAAAGTGAAACACTTTTTGGTTAGCTTGTTATCAATAAACACAATTCCATAATCAATAGATTTTCAATATAGACTATTAACAAAATGCGAATTATATTAAAAGCAAAACTGAATAGGATATATTGACTTCTTATCGAATAACACTTTGTTTATAAACAATATAACTGTTATCAATAAACTGAATTCCACCATCAATACATTTTCAATACATACTCCTAACGAAATGGAAAGTGAATTATACTATAATCAAACTGGATTCAAGTCATTGATGTTCGTAATTTCTGATTGTAAATTGGCACGTTATAATCATATGCATGCATTTAATGATACAGAGCATACAGTGAAGCTCGATTGTTTCGTAAAACAGGGTCTGAGTGAAACCCGCAAGTATGTGTTAAATATATATTTCAATACATTATGAATGTGAGGTATTCTGAATTAAAAATATTCAAGGATGCGTTTGTTTTATTTAAGCGTGCCCTTCCGTTCGGGATAAATGTAGGTACCTATTTTATTTATTTAGATAATATTTTACGCACACAAAAACATAAATTGAGATTTTCAGTGTAAGAAATTTTGTACTAAGGTATTGGTTATTTGAAGTAGAAATCTGTTTCAGCAGGCCTGGGAATGGTAAAGTGATGATAAATGTTTTCAAGAAATATAAAGTAGTGTCATAACTAAACTTCAGCAAATTGACATCACAAATAGGTAACATGAATGTGACAATTATTTACTTATAAACTGTCAGCTTTTGCATGGTAATTGAAACCGATGCTGGTGGTAAAGAAATCTTAGATATTTTATAAACTAAAATACCGTCTTCCTGGTCATGTTACAAGTAACGAATTTTATTACAATCTGGCAGTGTCTAATTTTATTGTAAAAACTTAGAAAAGTAGATCTTTACACTCCTAAATAAAGTTTATAACAATATAATCACAGCACAGATACAAGTAGATGCAATTAAGATTTTTAATAAACGTTTTACCAACTACCCTGTGCCCATAATGAAACACTATACGAGTTATTGGACAGGGATTAATAAACATTATAGGCACTTTGAAAGTGGATATTATAATGGATTTAGGACTGAAATAAGAACTAGACCTTCCAAGGAAATATTTTAATGAAACATGATAAAATAGAGAATATTTTATAAATATAGAGTGTTATTTATTCACACAGAAACAGAAAAGAAATATCAATCAAATTAAAATACATTTTTATCATAGAATTAAACCTATAAACATCAAACAACATTATTTTTATTGTATTACTACATAATTATTGCTAAGATAGAAAGTTTTGGACCAAATAAATCAAAAATGTTTGTTACAGATTAACAACGACATCACGAACGACAAAATGTAACACAAATAATATAGGTAACATTTAATAAAGTTATGTAGTATCTTTATAATGGACCCATGCATGGTCAGGTTATTTTATTATGGCTTACAATAATGGTTATTATGTTAGGGAAGAATACTAAAGGCTCGTTTCAACCCGTAAGTATTCCTCGCCTGTGCACGTGCTTCTACAACTACAACTAATAGCCAAGCCATGTAATAGGTAGCGTTATAATTATAATTTATGCTCCCATATTACTATAAATATAAGTTAATTGTATAGTACAGTGGCACAGTATTAATACTGCTAAAGTTTCTACATTTCTTAAGTAATTGGTCTATGACCTAAATGTACTACAGACAATCGTATATAGGTATTACTCTGTACCTTAATAGAGAAGTGAATTGAAAATTTTGGTCGTGTTAGTTTCTTAATATGAATATTGTGTGTGATTAATAATCTATAGCTCATTGATTCCTTCAGCCACGGAACTGAGTAGCTTCAGAGAGGTCATATGACTCGATGTGTATCTATTAAGTTAACCCATATTTAGTTTCATTGTCAACAATGACTTACTCAACGATACATTTGTTAGCTATTTCATTTATTTATGTACTTATGTCGATTGTCTCAGTTTTATCTAATAACAAAATAGATCATGGATTCATAGTTCAAGGGGTACCAAAGTACTAACATCTAGTTGACCCCTATATATTTTTTGATAATATTCCAATTGAATGTTTATTACACGTTTATGTGAGGTATTTATGTTTACAAATTTATATATATTATATGTTAGTATGTAGGTTTGATAGTGAAACTTAGCTAAGTGTAAAGTATTGTGTTAATATTTTTGGTTTTACTATGCAGGCGGAAATCCTTCCATTTTTAAATCTCTACACTCATAACATGTATTACTATTACAAGTACGTATGTAGTTACAAGTTTCTTAACATGACTAAGACCCTTTCGTAAGTCAGATATTTAGTTATTATTATTATCTCTACTTAGTCTATGGTTAAAACGCCTGCTCATAGATAGTAAATTATTTTTTAAGTTCAATGATTTTTTATAATTGATGTATGTAAAGTCGTAGTTATATAACTAACGATTAAAAAGTCTAACTCTAGTATAATGTACGAAAAATCTACCTTATTTGGGATGGATCAAACAAGCTCTTATAAGCATTAACTATACCTACAATTGCAATAGCAAAGTAATGTATATTGGGACAAACAAATCTCCTACCTTTCCTATCCCTACCGCTACAATATTTAAAGAACTAAGCTCTAAATTTATAACATAATTCTCTAATTATATCGACCACATTTCCAGATCGTTCTAACAACGTCCATAGAACTAGGGATGGAATAGGAAAGCTCCTACAAGTCTAAATGACGTACAAACAAACTATCGAACAAATCTGTTATAGTTATTTAAAAGCTTCTAACACCTTTATAAAATGTATCTTTGCATAAAAATAATGCTATTATAATTCGCGCCAAAGTCTGTAAGTACCCTGAACTACGCTCGTGATTTCTTATCGCCACTGACGCCCACTCTCTCAGTCCACACTTTTCAACGACACCGGAACATTGCATTGACATATAACACTGTACGTAGTTCAAAGGCGACAGAGTTCGACGTGAATTATATTAAAAAAAGGAAAATAAATTACATATCATGAAGCATTTGTTTAGTATGGGCCAAGTAGCCTTTAATTGCTGCGTCGAAATTCTATTGATAATTTCTCAAACACGTATATTTAGAGCAGGGTAGACGAACCAATTGTATGCCATTGATGGCACGCGACACAATATTTTGTGGACGTCGCCGATCATAAAACATATGTAAAAATGTGTTATTCACTTGAACGTAAAAAGTAAACATTAGTATATTACATCTATAAAATAAAATTTTCTTGTTCTAAATTAAATTTTAGAGAAAACTATGCATTTTCAGTACCTATTATTATTTTCCAAATAATCAGAAAGTCGTTATTTAACATGTCAATGACCCCATTAAACATTGTTTAAAAAAAATGGCACGTGGATGCATTAATATTCGCCTGCCCTGATTCAGGGAACCCTCATGCAATACATTTACTCAAAATAAAAGATGCAAATTAAAAAAATAAATATATATTTACACAAATAACACAGATAAATTGCATGCAATATTGTACACAGTTTAAGGAAAATAATTACTATAATGTTCAAACAACTTATATATTTCTAAATAGCAGCTATATAACATAGCATTTGTAAAACAATATTTCTAGGTACATACATTAGCTGTGTAAAGTCTAATAAAAATAAAATGTATTTATCTTCAGTCCAAAAAGTTAAAATACAATATAAAACTTATAAAAAAAATATATACATAACTGTTTTAATTAATTACAAAATTCTGAATAAAAATGTGCAAATATTTAAAAACACGTAAAATAAAAATTCATTATGTAAACTATATTTTACATGTAGAAAAGAATTCTATGCAATCTATTTGAATTGAACTATTATATAAAAACAGTACATAGTAATATTTTACGAGAATTTTTTGAATTATTGAAAAAATTGTAATATGACAAAATTTAATAAAAAAAGGAACTTTTTTTTTCTTTCCTGGTTGGCAACGCATCACTAATGTATTATAACTATTATACTATTGTTCTGACTAGCTACCATTCGATAAGCAGTCCTTATGTGACATAAAAATAAATTAAAAAAAGCTAAACTAAAACTTAATATAATCGTGAAACAGAATTATATGTATCACAAACTGCGTGTCATATTAAACAAACTATTTTTATCCAAATCATGTTCACAGTGAAGAACCGAGATATCTATTTGTGCTGCCAAAATAAACATTTTTAATTATAATACACGTGCAGACGATTGCCAAAGTAATAAAAAAAATACTTCACATTTTTGCAAAAATATGACAAAACTATTTCATTTTTGGGTATGTAGGTCGAACATAAAATGTATTTCGAACTGACCCAATATTTTCCTATAAAACTCTTACAAACTCCTAGAGCCCTGAATGCCGGTACATTCATTATAACACACTCATTAATTAATAAAAAAACACGTATATTGTCACTGATTGTCACGAAATTCGACCATTTTCACTGCATCATAAAACAAGTAATTTTTCATTATCCTGATAATTATAATGGCTATACACATTAATGACTCACAAATAATACAATACATAATATAGAAGAATTAAATATACATCAGATACTTAACATTCCTTTTGCAAGTTAACTTTAGTAAGTCCAAAGAAAATAATGGTAACCGTAGCTTGTATTATATCATTAAAAACGAGCATTTAAATAACCCTGTCATATATAATAATATTCATGGCACAATTATTTCGCTTATATCATTAAGTAATAACCAGAAGATATTATAAGACAATTGTAATATTGTTTAAATAAAACAATGTCCACGTCGAGGTGGTTTAGAACTATATATTTTATCTTAGTCTGCATGATGTACAAATGTTTTCAATATTCTATCTATCCACAATCCTCAAGTTAAGTTGCCAAGCAACTGTCAAAACGTTAGTGTTTTGTTATTTTTATACGTACTAAATTATCCCGAGGTTATGGAAAAATAGATTATTGAAAATGGTCTATGTTCAAACAATAAAATCGAAAGTCGCGAAACGCAACGCTCAAAGCCAATTCGCTCTGGGTTGTGAGTCATCGTTAACGCTTAAAATATGTGTATCCAACCTTACAAGGCCATGAAATTTCTCTGCAAAATATAGCGATATTGTTTGAATTTGATAGCGAAGTAATATCGACATAATGATTATAGCGAATAAAAGCTTCTTGTGGGCCTGTTTTATAGCTCAATCGTTAAGGTTTGTTTTATTGACACGTGTGGACACGCAATATGGCGCAAGCAATCATTACGTGTGAACGCTGCCGTTGCAAATGCGACATTTTAACGCCCCCTATGAATGAAGCTATATATATATTTTTATACATTTCCGCTCGGCCAAATCATTCTGCAAGATATTGACGTGTCGCTGTCGCACATGTGACTAGACCGCAACTTCGTTAGCTTTTTTTAATCGATGTTAAAAAAATATGTCAAAATAATTTCGTTAATAATTGTGCAATTAAAATTACCTATGATTTCGCACTTAAATAATAAGTAAAGTAATATTATTTTCATATATAGTGCGTGGCCAATTACTCACTGTCTATATATTAAAAAAAAATATCATTCCAGTAATATCGATGTTTCGAATATTGAGTGATGTAACTTTGTGTAACATATTTGTGTGTATCTGACCTCAAACCGTGTTGTATCCGTCACAACCAACCCGACCACAAGGCTCTCGGCTTACTGTCTACGCTCCTTCCTTCTTCTTACCCGACATTCTGTCTATAAGGTTGTTAATCATATCTGCATCCACTAATCCAATGAATTTGTCGACTATTAAACCATTCCTGATCGCTATCACAGCAGGTACTGCTTTTACCTGAAAGTACAAGGCACAATTTATATGATTTAAAGATGTGTTGAGAAGTTTCTTTCACCATTTCTTCTTCTATACGACGAAGTAATTTTCCGAAATGGTAGTGGAATAAAAAAAATATTTACAGAAGTGTATCTATATGATTAACAGCCAATTGGAGAAACAAACATTAAATGGTAACACTATTTAAGTCCTAATTCTTGATTATATCATTACAGAGAGCAACATTCGAGGATACTTTAATGAACTATTAAACACAATATAACAAAGTGTCAAACTGGCCTTTAAATCTATTATTTGTTTGCACAATAATCGCATAGTTGTTTTGTGCAACGTCATTAAATAATTAATAATGGTGACAGACTAAACAATTTGTTTTTTTTTAAATTATTACAACACTTATAATTTAAGTCTAATAAAGAAAGGTACTATACATAACAATGTAATGATAACGTGAAAATGTTCAACTAATGAATGGGCGTGTTAAATTAAAGATATTGTTTACGCAATAAAAACACGATTATTCAATAGGACTATTCACTAGTACCTGGCATAGAATACGGTTCACAACCTTGATTTTAATGTTTGTATTGATAGTAAAACATTGTTTGTAAATGTTGATGCCATTAGCAAAACATAACCCTAGCATTTAAAATTTATAAACCATATTGAGAGTGAAAGTAAGTTGAGAAATAAACTTCACTCACCTCAAACGCATGTACCAGCTCGGCATTGTCCTCTACATCGACTACAGCCAAGTCCAAGTTATTGAGTGGCTCAATCAATTCCTTCAATTTTGGTGTAAGGATCTTGCATGGCTCACACCACTCCGCATGGAAGTTCACTATCACTGGCTTGTCATTATTCATCACCTGAAAATATAATAATGAGAAAATATTATACAATTATCAATACATAGTAACATATATATTCTATATTACTTATTCTATTTTTACTGCAACAATTTACGTAATATTTTAATTTACATTATTGCAGCGACTTAACCTGTCGGCGACATAAGCGTAAAAAATAAAAAAAATCATGAGTCCCATTCCATAATGTTTTAAGGGATAATTTACAAAATAAAACTGTTCTTGGTAACAAATGCTTATTTCACAGAATAAAGAGATAATTTATATCATTGACTTATACAGTTATAAATTGTATTATTGTTTATCTATCTATTTATTTTCTTACACAAAATCTTTATATACCAAAATAGTATACCCAAATAATATTTTTATCTAAAAAAATACTTTAAAAAAAAATTATTCAACGGAATGAATAAAATCATTATAAAAATATGGCATAATCAAAACAAAAATTTGTTGACAATGAGAAGAAAAAAGACTAAATTATATAATCTTAAGCTATTTATACCGTGAATTACGATGAGGTATTAAATTGCTCTACATACAATAATATATAATATGAAAAATACCTTTGAACCTAACAAAAGTATTAAAACAGAGAATGTCATTACAAACTTACCTTATTAACAAATTCGTCATTATTTTTCACCAATATTGTTTCATTGTGAACAATTGAGGTAGAAATACCCTTCACTCCCCTTAAGCTGGCCAGTCTCCTCGCAGGGGAGCGTAGCCCTTGATATATCACACTGCACATTGTCTGAAATAGACATAGAAAACATTGTCAGGAGTCAGTCTATCACATGATTAAACACATATCTTGTCAGATACTAAAACCTTGCTGATTTACGGAAAACCAGTACTTTGTTTATACAAAGAAGCTGTTATCCGCTTCCTATTAGATGGTGATATTTCATGTAACATTAATGTTTTCCAAAGAAATAAAGTTTTAAGAAAGAAGAAAGCTGTAAGGAAAGAAAGAACTGATTATCAAGCCCGCAGAAGAAATACGAATCATGAGACTTAGGCAGTTGGAAGATAGCTAAACTGTTAAAATTCACCAAATAGTTATTCGTAATAACATGCAGCAGTATCAAGCATAGAATGGTTTCTGTTGCTTTCAACGAAACTCAAGATTATCAATGTAGTATTGAGTTCTCAATTCTAATTCAGGACATTTATTCCTTATGATATAACATATATATTAAGTTCATCAATAATGCAGTGATACAAAAAAACTGTAAATGATATTGAATATACATAAAAATGTGTCTTTATGTAAAAAAAAATATTTAATTCATTATATTCATAGTACCTACTTTAATTTGAGTTATTTTAGCTGCATTTTTTTATTATGACTATACAAATAAATATTTTATTATATTATACATCTATATTATTATATGTA
>DWPA01007753.1:0-10132 GCA_018251375.1 Calpodes ethlius | reverse complement strand
CTGTAGTAAATGAAATAAAAAAATAATGAGAAGCAAAAACTTCTTATATTTTTCAAATATTTTAAATACTCAGAATAGCTCCCGGTAATTTATAATAAACTGATAAGTAATCATGGTAATCAATAGACGACCATTCCTTAAAAAATATAAACTAGGAGGGTATCCTTGAAATATATTGTCTCAGCGGGAAGTAAAATGCCGTTACAATTCTAACCGAAATTTGCTCTATGGTTTTATCCGGTGAGATAAACACCACGCAATACATTTTGTTAACGCCTCGCTAATGTTTCAGGAATGGGAGGACCACAAATTCAAGTGGGACCCGTTGGAGTACGGCGGTCAGAAAGAACTCTATGTGCCATCTGAGCATATCTGGTTACCAGATATTGTGCTGTATAATAAGTGAGTATATTTTTTTTTTAACGGGGAGAAAGTTGTTTATATTGAGGTAGAAGCCATTTTATTGGAGGTCTTTGCTACTTTAACTTTTTCTGTTATGAAGTGAAAGTGGATGCATTCTATGAAATACAAAGTATTATAACCATTGCAACCAGATGAACTGACGACCTGAAGAAGACAGTGGGTTTCGGTGGATTCAAAAGGTTCAGTACCGGTCTGAATGGGGCAAGTTAGTGTGGAAGCCTAGGTCCAGCAGTGGACCTTCAAATGCTGATAGATAGATAGATAGTACATTATTATATTGAGAACTAGAACTAGAACCGAACTAGATCCTTCGGACAACAGATGATGGTGTGGCGAACGGTTTCTCCTCTGCTGGAGGTTTCAAAGGTCAACACCACTCAGTTTACTGACAGTGCCCATACATCGTGGTGGAATATTTGAAAAATCCAAACTAGCTACCACTATCTTAAAATGGACCATGAAGTATTTTACGTATTTTGGTAGTAGTCTCTTTAAGTAATAGCTAGAGAACAAACTCGTCAGGTCTCTGACCACATAATTAGAATACTTGACTGATATTCAACGAAAACAATAAGTTTTGACCCATAAATCACGAACGCTTATGAAATTTTGCACATTATCGGTCACTTAAACCCATGATTAAATGTATTGATTCTAAATTAAACCCAATCACAGGGAACAATCCCTGTACAAGAATCAATCATGAACCCTCGCATCAAACTATTTTGCTTAATAGGAACAGGGTCCGAACTATGTCACAAGCAATTTCCGTTATGAGCAACTGGATGCAATATTGAACATCCCTTTCGACAGACTAATTACTGTATACCGAGAACTTAGTTCTTGCGTTCATTAGGGAATTAGTTGTTTTATGAATCTTTCTAAACTTATTATATTACCTTCAACGTGTAGAAGTTTTTAAGTAAATTATCGATAAAGTTTCTGAACGTAACATCAGTTGTAACGTCACCAATATACGTCATTGGCGCTATTTACTATTGAAGAATTTCCTCGTCTGGAGTCATTTCTTAATTATTATTATATCAGATCATACTTATCACAAAGATACATTGTCATCAGAAATAAGAAAGTGTCAAATTTCAACTTCATAGGATAAGATGAAGCAATTCTAATTTAGCTTGCAATATTTGATCCAAAGTAACAAAGTTATAAACTAACAAACATTGCAAGTTAAATGGAAGCTTTAAAAAGAAACAGGAAAGTTAATGAAACAGAGTTTTGCACAATACAAGAGAGAAGAAGTTTGTCTTTAGCGAAAGATGGGATCAGACTGACTACCACGGAAACAATAGCGAGTCAGCTTCTTTTGGTTCTGGTTAAACATGATCTCTGCACTTTACGGTTTTAGCAGACCGTACTAGTACAAGTATCTCTATCTTGATTTTATCTTCATGGAGTACCTAATAAATAAGGTAGAAGCAACTATAACTTAGTCAATATATTTCGACAATTACGTTCTAGAATTAATTAGCGACTAACTTAGTCGTACTGTTTATTAGCTTGTTCAGACTGTTAAGATTTGTTTCACTTAACAAGTTGTTCTGAAATTTACATTTAATTTTTTTGGGTTTCTTCGTCAAAATGGAAGCACTTTCTTCGCTTTTTTCATCTGAGGATTTCTTTTGTGAAATCAAGCTATCATGTGCCACTTTTTTACAATCACATGTCTTGCCCTACTGTACCTGTACTGTAAATTTAATGGTTGCATTAGTACCTTAAAAAAATGTTCACACGATATAAATATTTTTTCTCAAAAAACAACTTCCACAGCTAAGTAGGTCCTGAATGTTATCCAGTAATAGTTGATCAACTTACGCCTACGGATCTTTAGCATATCACTTATTTAATTATGTCTAACGCAACAATGTAAAAACCAGTAAAAAGGTGTGCTTTGTATATTCGATTGGTTTGAAATAAATAAGGTTTGGTCCCACTTGACTCCACTAGAAATGTTAGAACTAAATCCAATTAAAATTCGAAGTAACTGAACCATTAGTTTCAGCTTTTCCTTTACCTTAGCGACGTCATTGATGTCCTTTTTTCGGAGGTTTTTCACCCTAGATTAATTTTCACGACTTGACTAAGATAATTCCAGGAATCACAACACTTAAATTGAGACTATTTTCACATTTCCATACTTGCAGCAATAACAAAACGTGTCCGACAATAGCGCGTCCTTAAAACACAAATTTTGAAAACATACGACAATCTTTCAACAAAGTCAACATTTACATTATGAATGGAAATACTTGTTACAAATTATATATTATACAAAAAAAGAATAATATTGCTTATTACTTACGAACCGAACAATGTGCATGGAGGTAATTCGAAATTTGAACGTGAATACAGTGTTACACATTAATTTAGAAGTTTGGACATACCAATTACGAGTATTAGAGATGTTATCTGCGTTTACTACTAATATTTGATTTCGAATTTCGAATCTGAAATATATTGCCATCTAAATGAAAATAATATTATGTACCAACGGTTTGAGTAGATGCTTAGGATATAAATACTGAATCATACGTTTTATTATAATTCTCGTTCCTTTTGCTAGTTATATTCTTATCTTCTTTAAAATAGTTATTCTTTAGTGTCTAAATAACTATTACTGGACCTTCCAATGTATTTATGATTTAATTATCTTTTTCTTCAGTTTTACCTTCCGTTACTATGTATCCATTTTTGTAAACTTCCCAGCGCATCATGATTGAGCTGAAATGTTTTAAATAAAATAAATAAAAATGCCTTTATTTTACCAAGTTAAATTACTCCGCTTACCTCACTGTAAATGCACATAATTTTACTATAAATGATCTGTTAAAATTTTGTTTACAAATAACATTTCGTAAACATATTACATTTCTAATTGTATAACAGGATTTTAAATGTAAAATTACATTTTTTAGTTGTGAAGTTAACTAATACTGTAGGATTGTAGGATATGGTCGTAAAGTGGTCACGATTTTATTACCCAAGGACATATGTAACACCAAAGGCTTCAACGACACGGTTTTGGCCAAGAAGTCCACGGGAGACCGGGTTCTTATCTGGCTGTACGCCAACCTCCGTGGATTTTAACAAGCCGTTTAGTAGAAAATTTACCTCTCGTGATATATTAAGCAGTTATAGCCTAGTGGTACGAACGTTGGTTCCCTGAACGTGGGGGCATGAGTTAGAATCCTGCACGCAGCTCTAATTTTAAAAAGTTATGTGCGTATTACAAGTTAATTATCACTAGCTCTGGTGAAGGAAATCGTCGTGAGGAAATTAGCACTCATGAAAGTGCTCTATAATGTTCTCAAAGTTTTGTAAAGTCTGCTAATTCGCACTTGGCCAGCGTGGTGGACTATGGTCTGGATCCTCACAATTTGAGAGGAGACCCGAAACCAGCAGTGGGACAGTTATGGGTCGTGATGAATATGTCATACCATTCGAGGTCGTCCGCAAAAAAAATAGCTCTGAAATCAGGTGGAACACAATTATTAGTAAGCGAGCAGGATCAAAATACCTTCTCGTAGAGACGTAATCGTGCATGAAGCAAGTTCTCTGTTAAATCGTGGTCTGGTGCTTAATGTGGCATGCAAGTTCAATAACTTGAACTGCGGATTATTTGAAGAGTTTCTTTGAATAGAATCAGGTAATAACATTTTAAATATTATTTTTAAAGTTAGTGGATTCAGTCTATTATCACTAATATGTTGATATCAAATCTAGTGAAGATTTAAGACCGAAGTGGCGCAATGATTACACCAAATCGCTATTCAGAGAGTCCGATTCCTAGCGAGACAAAAAAAATATAAAAGTTTAAATAACTGTTCGTGGTCTGAGTATACATATGTTCTTTGTCTAACACTCATGACACATTGAATTATCGAGTGAGTGGATGTGAGTGCGTAGCTTAATTAATTAATTTAATGGTATACCTAAAACTCAATCAATGACGTCATAGGTAAAAACCAAAATGTCTTATCTATGTTATATGAATTGGTTAAAAGATTCATCATCATCACAACCCATAATTGTCCCACTGCTGGGCATGTATCTCCACACAATATGAGGATTCCAGGGCATAGTCCACTGTGCTAGCCAAGTGCGGATTAGCAGACTTTACACACCTTCGAGAACATCATGGAGAACTCTCAGATATGCAGGTTTCCTTGCTATATTTTCCCTCACCGAACCAGGTGATAACTAACTTGTAATACGCACATAATTTTTAAAAAATAAGTGATGCAGGGTTCGAACTCACGCCCCCACGTTCGGAGAACCAATGTTCCAACCACTAGGCTATGACTGCGGTGCGCTAAAAATATTACTTCATAATATTGTTATCAGTAAAAAAGTTCGTATTTAACTATAGTTATAACAAAACTGTATTGCAAATCCAGTTCTGTAACACTGTAACGATACGGGTATGAAAACAGATCTATCTGCAATTCTCCTTTGAGCTTTGCCCGATAGGAGCTTGTTTAATGTAGTGTTCAGGATTAGGTGGGTATTACAATAGATCAACAGTAATGGAAGTGATACGATTTTCCTTCAGCCCTCGCAGCGGTCATCATTTTTCAATGTAATCCTCTGCAATATATTTCGTATGTTAATTATGGTTTCTTTATTGCGTTTTTATTCAATTCTAAAGCTTGGGATTGGTTGCTTTTTTTTCATTTGCATTTTTTCGAGTTTAGGCAGCGCAGGTCTCCAATGTATCTGTTAGATATGTATTTAATAGATTTTACCCGCCGTTACAAAAGAGAACAGCAGCAAGAGGTTTCCGATTCCTGTCTGTCATCGGTTGCTAGGCAACGCTTGTTTGTTAATCAATTTCTTTAATTTAGCTGAAATGTACATCGTAATGGATCTTTTAATAGTAATGAGATGTTATTTCGCGATAAAAAGTAGCCTTACCGTACTCGTTGTCCTCTTAACTATCTACAAACCACAAATCATACCATAACGACGCTCCGTTGTGCCGTGAATAATGACAAACAAACACACTTCGCATTTATATGATTAGTATGGGTTGTTTCTCATTGAATCCGAGGATTAAATTTAAGCAGTGCTTAATACTTCAATCATTGTTTGATTTTTTTAATATAGAATTTACATACTGTTAGTTGGCTTTCGTTAATAATTAAACCTTATTTGTTAAATTTCATAGCTGTAGCTGGATTTTTATTATTTTATACTGTTATATAAATAAAATTAACTAATTAATTTTAATTCACTTTCGACACTAAAAAAATTTAAGAACTAAAAGAATTATATGTCTCTTTTAGTCTTTTATAACTTCAAAAAAAACTTATGATATTTTTAATATATGCGTCACCTATAACAACCGTCCCGATAAGGTAAGCCTTAATTCAAACAAAACACGCATAAATCTATGTTTTTTCGTTTAGAAGCTACGACCACAAAAAGATACAAAGGGAAGCATGCCTCAAGCTTATAACACCCCACTTTTTAGTCGGGGGTTAAACAATTGCATGCGATGTATCATAGAATAAACCGAAGGACTCCTTGTTCTTAGAATGAATCAAATCATTAGGTATTTTTGTTTCTTCGGTATTTTTTCTTTTCTCTACTACTTATATCAAAATATTAACCTCAGTTTTGACCAGGAGCAATTATAATAACGATTTTTCATATCTTTTAACAGTTTTTTAATATTTTTTCATATCTACTTCTCATACTTTAAGATCTGCCAGTACCAGGACAGCATAAACGCTTCAATAAAACACGCTAAGCCGATTGAATTCAGGAAGTCAGGATATTACACACTTGTGCGTCGGTCGTTGTAATATCCGGATCCAACGTATGATATATGGCGTTACGCGTCACACCCCAAAGTGGGATATGAATCATTTGTGACAGATCTCAAGATTACTTAGGTTCATAGGTGTTAACCCCATGCTAGAAAACGATTACGAAGAAATGTATAAAGATAATATGTTACGTATAAATCGTTTTTTAAAACTTGGAGAAAAAAGCGTTTTTTAGATATCCTCCGATCATAGGACGTGATCATGTGTCTCGAGTATAAAATAGGCAATTTGTTGTATTTATTTATACGAAATAATGGATGAATAAAAACTTTGGACAAACAGTCGAATTGATTCGAAATATATTAACAAAAAAATATAAAAGAAAAAATTCGAGAAACAATTGTTTTTGCAATCGATGCAGTTGTAGGTACATTCGACAAAAAATAAAGGACAGAGGCAACATTGAACAAAAAAGTCGCACCGATTCCAAAAATATTAACTTAAAAACATGAAAGAAAAAATTCGACACAAAATTATTTTTAAAGTCGATGTAGTCTACGGCATTGCTGGCACCGAATCGCTTTAACTTACTATTGTTAAAATTAAATAAATAAATTGAACTAATAATGTTTTATTCCAAATAGATTATTTTATTAAATCCCGTGATTCTTCGGTTTAATTCTGCATTCATTGCTATTCCGTACAACGTTAGCCACTGAGTCAAAACACTCGAACATTGTTAATGTATATCGTTGTGTAAGTAACAGTACTCACTTCACGAACGAGAATTGTTCCAACTGGATGTCCACGGCACCTCTCTTTTTTATAAACGTTTGTTTGGGTATGTAAAACACGGTAAAATGTAATTGTGAGTCTAAACAGACCTAAAGGGTCAAAAAGGGTCAGTGAAAGGGACCATCCTTTGGCGGCACTCGTAAAATAAAATAAGAATATAACAGATTTCATACTTTCTGCTTGTTATAACAAAATTTGCGTAAGTAAGGCAGAAAATAAAATGATTTTATTGTATATTTTAGTGAAAATATGTAAATACTTACTGGGCGAGCAGAATTCGGAGGACATAAATCTTGCCCTGGAATATATTAGTTTATCTCATATTCTTTTAATCTTGACCATTTTGCACTGACCTCTGTCCCTTGAAAAGTTATCTACTACTATTGTCGTACACTGAGCTTCACTCGGATCGACAAAACATGTACATGCATTTTATAGTATGATGACAGATGGCGCTGGTGATAATATGAACCTGGGTAATTTGTAGTATAAGGCAAAAAAGGGAATATCGCAACCTGTCTAAATGATTCAAATTAGTCTAAATAATTTGTCATACTTTAGAAATGTTTCTGAAAACGAAATCTTGAATAATCGATTTCTTACTCCAAAACCTCTCATCTCATAATTTTGCTTAAGTATTATTTCAAATTACATCCTTTTTAAACGAAACATTTAATGTTTTTTTTTCTATCAGGCCATCTATACTTGTATCTAAAGTCAGTTTTAAGTTATTACTTAAGAAACTTCGCAGTGTATTTAATTTTTTTAGCAATTAGATAAAAATAGTTGCTTAAGTAATTACTTAAACTCAATTGATTAATTTAACTTGACTACAAGTGTAACTGACTATTGAGTATCAATTTGCGTGCATATAGAATTACCCTTAGGGCCGATTAGAGACGTAATGAGGAACTATATAACTAAGTTTGAGGAAGGGGAGAAAGTTCTATCTACCAAAGATATTTTGTTAGTTTGCTTGCATTGATGATCCTTATCACATGACGACCATGATGAAATTATTTTATATAAATAAACGCTTACAATATCATACACGCGTGCTACGATTCTCTCTGACGCGGGTGACATAGACAAAATAAATTAGACATCACTAACATCATGACCGGAGAACAAATATTTATTTGGCAATAAATGTCTGCGCGGACCGACAGTTGAATCAGGGATCTCTAATTATGCAGGCATAATGGTTACCAATCAGGCTATAGAGTCGTTTAATTATGAATTCTTTAGACTATTTTAAAAAATAACATTATCTTTGAAATTTACTTGCTTTTAATGATAATTAAGACTTAGAATAATCTTCGCCATAAGTAACGGGAAATTCTTTACTAAATTATTACTTTTTTACGGTATAAGGAAAAAATCGCTGAACATAATATTTCCTGCAAAGAATCTATTTAAATTAATTCGGTTATTTTTTTATTTCTCAACTAGAAAATAAATTTTCTGTAACAATTGCCAGTGAAGTTAGTGGAACACGATAATATATTATAGTTTGCGGATAGTTGAAGAAGGACAGCTTAAATTCATTTATGCTTGAAGTTCCAAAATTGTTTAATACATTTTAGTTGAAATTTGGGAAGTACGTGAACAATTTATGTGAAACAATGCGTACTAAACTAGCTTCTACGGTGTTGACGGTGGTATGTAATGCTAGGGTTGGGTAGAGAAGAGAAAATGAGTCACCTTAAATTGTTTATACTATTAACACTTTTATTGATATTAAAATGCGGTTATAAAATTAACTTCAAGTGTTGACAACGATGAGTATAACATTATCAACACTTAAAATTATTTCAATGGTGAGCTCGGTTCTTACAATGTGTGGAGCAGGGAAGGCTACCACGCCTGGTCAAGTGAGAATTAGCAGTTTTCACACACTATGAAAACATTATGGAGAACTCTCAGATGCGTAGGTTCCTGACGATGTTTTTTTTGACCGAATTGGCAATTAACTAGTAATACACATAAAAGTTTAAAAAGAGGTATGTGCGAATGTTACTGTCATATACAAGAATATCTAATAATTTCATATCCAGAAGCAACATGAAGGCGCGGACGCGTCACTTAGATCCGAAGAAAGAAGGACAAACAAACACACTTTCGCATAATATAGTATAAGTATGGATTAAACATTCTGCCTACTCCCACATTTATACTGTAAGTAAAGTGAGATTTCTGACATTTCCAGCTAATTGATATTTCACCTTTATAATCCAAATATCAGTCAAATACGAAACGTATAACTGCTTCCCTAAAGGTTACAAAGTTTGTGCCTTCCCATCCGTAAAAAATAACTTATTCCTTAAACGTCCTCTTCTCAGAAAACCAGCGCTACGGGTTTATATTTTTCTAAGACTAACTTAACTGCATGTAGTTCATACAGGTGGAATTAAATACGTAGACGTAAGAGATCTCGCAAGTATCGTGGAAAGTTTTAAACTTTTATCATTTACGTTCAATTTAAAATTTATATCGTTATTCTGTTATGTAAATTGTAAACGAATAAGTCAGTAAATTATATTTGCATGTTGTGTAGCAAAGCAAGCACCGAACGCTTTTAGTATCAACCTGGATATAAAGTGAGTTATATACAAGTGTGTGGGTGTTTTATACAGTGTATACACGAGGATTTTGTCTAGGTAAGAAAATGCGCTCGAGGCGAGGGTCGGACGCGGCGGTTGGCTACACCGCCGGCAATAAATTATTACAATTAAGAATCCCTAAGTATTTGCGGCCAACCCGAGAGTCGGAATTTTTTATGCTGTGTTATGTACGTTGTTTAACCTGGCCGATTACAGCCTGTCGGCCTCCAGCCGTTACGATACGCCATGGGCGTTTGTTTACCGATACTCATCCGGATGTCTGTCTATCGACAGATATCCTCGAGCGCATTATCAAATTGTAAACGAATTGTACGATAATATAATAAGCATATTCGCAGAAGCAACAGTTTACGACGGTTGAAGTTATAACTAGTTTATTGTTCACCTAATTCAACCGACGGTATTAAAATGTGTACAGGATTTTATTTAGTTAGTGCTGGAAACATGTTTTACTTAATAAAGCGCAAAGTAATAAGTCACCGCAGGAGAGGGAGTGGC
>DWPA01007752.1:0-10132 GCA_018251375.1 Calpodes ethlius | reverse complement strand
AAGGGCCAAAGTTTTAAAATATTTCTGCCTTGACTTGTTTTGTATTAACAGTGGTCTGTATTATATTTAGGTAAATAAGCTGTAAGATGAGAAGTATACGTCATTGTAGTTCAGTATTAAATAATTTTAAAATTACTTTGTTTTAATTATTCAATTGCTGGATTATAAAACCCAAAATCAACCAATTTTAAGGCTTCCTAGATTTATCACAGTTTCTGTGCATTATAGTATAATAATAATTAATTAAATTGTAGATCAGTGAGTTGAATTGTAGTTCCTAGTGAGATAATAGTTGCAGTTAACGATGTCTACGGGTGAAGATGTATTCGTTGGCAATTTACATAAATAGTAACAATTGGATGAACTCTAAATCTAATACTCTACGTGATGTAGATTAACCAATAAAGATTGTAATAATCTATCTAACAATAGTTGAAAAAATCTTCATAAATAAGGTACAATTTTCAGTCTGTATCCTGCAGAGAAAAATTAAATATAGCTATAACAGGGAATAGTTTTTGTATCACAACTTAAACTATTCCGTGTTATATACATCGAATATTTTGAACAAATATGTGACACTTTCTACGAAGCCTTACTATCGAATGACATTGATCATCCCGCTAATAGTGTAAATTACAAGCGGCCGCGGGTCATCTGGATCGTGCTTCAGACGTTCTACATACTGGAGTACCGCTAAAAATTATCACAATTTAACTCTCGACTAGTTAGTTTTATAACTATTGCACGCAGGAGTATATTGTCACTGCACAGCGAGATCAGCCTCCACCGGGAATAGTCGTCGTTACAGATTCAAATGTACATTCAAGAAGTAAAATGAAAATTCTTGTAATATTATCGTCTGTGTTAGTGTTTTTGCGCGAATACAATGTTTTTGCATACAACTTGCCTGGACCACGTGTGTATGTAGTAACACCCTCGCCACGGCCGCTGCAAATCGATGAAGGAAGATCAAGACCATTTTATTATCATAACTGGATGAGAAGAATGGACAACAACTTGCCTACAGAAAACGCCACTTCAACCACAACTAAGGCGACACCAAAAGTAAGGACACCTGATTTAATATTTGCTGAATTTGAATCGGACAGTAACGATGGAATGAAAAAGTCTCTCAGAAAATTGTTAGAAAAAGAAAAAATAGTGCCTCAGACGACGACTACAACAACATTCCGATCCATTTACGTGCCAGATGAAGAAGATCAAAAAGACACTAATGTCGTTGACTTTGAAATACCAGTTGATGTGAAACAAAAAGAAAATGTTGAAAGTACGTCGAGTGATCGTAATGACTATTATTCAATGTACAATAATTGGTACAAAAACATGCCTTCACCCGTCTTTTTGCCTTCAACCACACAATCGATCACCACAAAATCAATAACGACTACAACTATAGCTCCAGAAATACATAAAGCAGAAAATATTTGGCATATAATTGATAGTGAAAAACATAGTCAGAATTCAGGTAATTGGGAAGAAGTTCCCATTGAATCTAACAAAGACACTCCAACAGTTGAACATAAGATACCTGTCGACATTAATAAAACGATGGATGAAACGAATATTAGCGAAGAAATGGATGAAAATTTCTCTTTACCTGGGTAAGCACCTTAAGATAGCTAGCCATATTTTGCATATTACATGCTAAAACGAATCGTTAACGTCTTTATTTTTAAAATTAAAGCAAGAAATTGTCATTACGAACAATTTTATAAAATATTATCGTATTTTATATATACCTATATATATTACATGTATCCATATTCATACTCCTTATTTTATTTCTTTTTTTACAGGTTTGGGTCTAACCCTGGTAATGGAGCTGAAAACGAATCACGAGCCATACGTTACGAAAATAACATACGATTTCCATACGTAAATTTAAAACCTTTCCAATTAAAACCTTCCAAAAATTTAAATACTGTAATGGATAATAGGAACAAAAACAACCTTATGACAAGTCTAGACAATTTTCATGATTTGAAAAACCCTGTGAGGGGTGAAGCTCAGGATGTAATACCCATGCGTTATAATGTTGACCGCTATAATCCAGCCCAACCATATTTACCCCCCACAGATTATGGAGCTAAAGTATCAAAGCAAAATTCAAATCCAACACCATCAAAAGCAACTGCGATGTTAGTGCCGCCTCCTCCTCCTAAACCATCTAGCAACGATTTCCCTGCTCTTACAAATCCATATGAATCGTTTCCTCCTTATCCTTCCCCTTCTTTTGACTCTGATGGGTCAGCGCCTCCGGGCCCCTCACCTTCTAAACCCCCTGTTTCAGTATATTCACCCACAGCTGTTTACACATCCGATGATTCTAGCGCTGACTCAGGATTAGACAGTGGATCCGACGACAATCCACCTATGGACATTGGACTACGGTATAAACCTTCTGTTCCCCCAGTTCAGCAATTTATTCCTACCCTCCCACCTCTTAGAAAACCCTTTTCTGGTTATTCTTACGACAAACCTTCAATGCCAGATGAAACACCAATGATGCCAAGCATGGAGGATAAACCGGATTTTCATGGATATCATTACAATAAACCAGAGTCAAGTCCACCACATAAAGAACATATGCCACCTAATTTTAATCAGCATGATGCTTCACCGCCATACGGTCACGACTCTGATTACCCAGAGCTAATATTCCAAAAACATCATGGTAACATGGATGATTCAAAGAGCAGCGATGACATGAACGGGATGGTACCACCTCCTCCTATGGACATGAAACCAGCGGATCATGGGCCACCATCGGATGATCATGGTTTTCCGGGCGACTTTCCAGGCGATTTCAAGTACCATCATGATTTTGATGATCACGACTTTTACCATCACCATCACCATCCTACAACTACGACAACAACGACCACGGAAATGCCTCGTGTGAACAGATACAGTTATTATTATTTAGGAAAGAAACTGTATTACTTGCCATTGTATTTTAGTGTTTACTTTATTGTATATGTCGGAGCGTTAATTATTAAGGCGGTATTACGTCATAAGATTGTGTATCCTAACAGTTGGCGTCCGAATACAACGACTGCAACATTCTTCTCAAAGAGGTCCGTGGATTCTTATTTATCAAATGACAATCTCCACGAAATAACTGGCAGAGTTACACATGCTATAGCCACTGCTGCCGAAAAGTATTTAAATGAAAAACGTAAAATCCAGTAATGTTTTTATTTTTTATTTAAGTATATCATAATTGTACATAATGTTTAAAATAAGATTATCATAAGAATATTATCATGTCGTTGTGATCTGGACATATTTAAGCAACTGTTTAATTCAGTTTTATACTGTTTAAGTATTTGTTCATAATACAACGTTATATTTTATTACTTGGAAATGTTTTATTTTTAATTTTATAATCACCTCTATGAACCTTATATAGCCGCGAAATTATTTTATTCTTTGCTTACGTTCTATTGGGTTAAAGATAAAAAATATGATAGACAATAAAAAGAAAAAAAAATATACAATATAATATTGCACTATATTGTGGAGACTTAATGATTTCGTGCATGATGCATCCGTGATGCCATTGTTGTAGCGAACCTTCAGGTGCCTCGTCTTGCTGAATATAAATGAAAATATAATTGTTACTGGATTAAGTGTTTGGCTATTCCGAATTATGGCTTATTAAATGTCAGTGTATGTGCGTGCATGTACGAACATGTGTGAGAGTGTGGGCGTTAGTATCCATAACAAATTTAAAAAATAAATTTGCCAATACTCGAATTTTTTTTTTTCAAAACAATAATATTGTCTTATGTCACTTTTAGAACTGCGTCCTAACTCGTTAATTAACGCGCTAAAAATAACATAATTTATTTACCTAGAACCGCAATAGTAGTATGAAATGTGTAAATATTTTAAGGAAGCCTTTAAAGACTATCTCGGTAAGATGAAAATGATGCAACAAGTATTTGCCAAATTTTCTTCATAATGATTGGTTAAGTGCCACTTTCGATTGTCTAAAAGAAACATATTTCCACACCAGACTTGTCGGCGACTGTGAGTACAAGACGTTACCACAGCTACATATTTTTTATGCTTTTCTTGTAGGTCATTATGGTATTATGAAAATATCCATCTAATGTATATGGTACAAACCTTAATAATTTGTGATAGTGTCATTATGAGCAAATTTATAAACTCAGAAAAATATTAATACAAATGACACATGTTTTATTGCTAATTTAATGAATAATAAAAAATAGAACAAATGTTTTCTTTTATTTACACACTCTGCAATTATGACGATTGAAGTCTTGCAAACAAACAAGTATATTATATTTTGGAATGGTAAAAATATCAGTCATGAATATATATTTATTTATAATATATTTTTTAAATAATTTTTAAATTTTATTTTTTATAGAAAATAATGAGTTCCTATCTACGTTTATATTCAAATACTCTAAAAACCCTTTTGTTATGACCAAATGAAATAAACTATCGATTTTGATCTAAACAAATAATGTGACAAAAGAAATATTTTTCATTAGTTATTAATGTAATGTCACACAAAACTTAGTAGCATAATTTGGTAGTCATATTTCACCATCCAATTATAATTATTAATTAAATAATTATTCTATAAGTATTAAGGTATGGTAAAAGTACACGCACAGGATATGTTATCATATATTATGAAACTTTCTTTTCGATAAGGAATAGATTAGTATTTCTTTTACACAATATACAAAACAGTTTTCTATTTTAGTATAATTTTGGATAGGTACATGCTATCTTTTTTGGACTCATAATAAGTGTTTATATAAACAACGACTGTTCGAATGGTATTATAATGAGATGATTTGTACCTCAGTGTTAACATATGTCGCTAACTGAATGAACTCTAAAGAATTTAGAACGGATAAATAAATATATACCTTAAGGACCGCGTATGTATCTTACATCAGAAAAAAAAACATATGTTATTATAAATATCATGACAAAAGGACTGGACATCTTAGCTACCCATGGATACCGATAATACTAAAAGCATTAATTCTTGAGATAAGCCAGGCCGATGTGCCTAACACGGCTAAAGTTTGGAAATGATTGCCTCTACCAAGATGGGGGACTGGCTTATGTTGCCTCTCACAGAATCCTGGGCCTCCCTAAAGCGGTCGAAATTTGTATTGTATTGTCTTAAAAGTATAAGGATAAAAATGGTAAACCTATCTAGAGTTGAGATTGTATAATAGAATTATTGTTTTATAATTATGTTATTGTTAATTAAAAACCACATAACAAAAGTTAAAAGATGTCTACGGGGATCTTCGGATAGTCATCAGGATGCTCTATTTAAGATGGATTGATACGTTGCAAACCTCATTACATTTAATTACTATACTAACTACGATTACATTGCAAAATTCGTAAGATCTGGGAGCCATTTTGCCCAACACAAAAGTACAGAGCGACAATTCGCCGCAAATTTTGTTCTGATACTCATTAGTATTTCACTGTATTATTTTCTTGTGTGTATTATATTGTTGTATTAATTTTTCTTTCCATTTATAATCATAATCTAGGACGATATTAATTCCACTTCGCCAAACAGGCGCATGTCACACGTACATAACTAATCTAATTTGAAACAGCTACTCCGTGACATCAAATGGGTCGTTTTAATGTTGATCCTCTTGTCACGTTTTACCGCATTTTACTTTGTCAGTTACATTAGATTTATTCTGCTCCACGTTACATTTCCTATTACGTTACAAAGTATGATAAATGAACAACGTACTGGTGAAACAAAATAAATACCAAAATAATGTACTTATTTTAACAAATGCTATTAAATTACGCAAACTTTTAATTATTATGACCTTAACGACTCTATTGTTTTATGAAAATAAATGTAAAATATAAACATTCTTGTAAATTTGAAAAAAGATAGTATTGTTTTTGTACCAAGCGAGGTAGGTATACCACATTGCATTTTTTTGTTGTTTTTCTTATTGTTAGCACATTAAGTTTTATTTCCATAAAAGCTTCAATGTAGAAAGACGATTACATTCACTTTTGCTTACGTTGCATTTTATACATACCTACAGATATGAATTTATCGTAATAAATTTTGTGGTCATTCCTAATAATGTTATCTTTGATGGTATTTCAAATTATATGCGCTATAAACACTGAGGTATAAGAAGCTCCATTCATCCTTGCTTGGTCTACACCAAGCCAAATTTTGCTGCTTATGGTGCAACCTGTGTACAAATTTATGGCACCACAACCCTCTATTTGGACTCCAAGGGGTTCTATATCACACAGTCGAGTTTTAGTGGTTCTTTTGCATAGTGGTAGGAAATTTTATTAACCTTATTCTGAAATCAACGTTAAAATCGTTAACACCATTACGTCCACGGCTTCGTTTCGTCTGCTCCTTGGATTACTAATTCGGTAAAATTGAGAACAAATTATAAACTGTTTGTATAACAAATTGTGGTTTTTTACACATTGAAACAAGTATCTATTAATTATAATTATTTTTGTTAACTAGTATGCAAACACGAATCGTTGTTCTGTACTATCAATTATCATTTATGCTGTTAATTGTAAGGAGCAATAGTTTCATTTAAAACATTGTTGACAGGTATTTACATTTAGTAAAAACGGTAATGTGGAGTCAATGCGCAGAAAAAACTTACCATTAATTTAGCCTGAATGTTTATTTGTGCTAATTTCGCAATTTTATCACAATAATTATTTTTTAAGCCTATTCATCATCATGATAATCGCATCATATCATATCAAAAACCTAATTTAAAGGTTGAATCCTGACAGTAAGAAGATAGTAGGTACTTAAAATATAGTTAGCATAAGGTTCTACCTAATTAGTTACTGTAAATTATATATTTAAGTATTAGAACGTGATAATAAAGTGAAACTTCAAACTGTAACACGTCTAGCCGCTTGAGGCCCCGCAAATTAAATTGACACTTGCAGGCTCCACGAACAGTGTTTGCAGAATCTATACTTCATACGCTCCCTTTTCGTTGTTAACTGGGACACATGACTTCAAATCTGTCAGTATCGTACATGCCGACCAGCAGTGAACTCCAGTCTAGAGTTAAAACGACTTCACATGTTGCCAGCAGTGTTTTAAAGTTTTTATTGCGACTATTTCTTAATTAGGTGGTAATATGAGTAGGCATATGATAGTAATGTCATTGCACGGGCTTGTGTGGGCGGGGGCGCTGGCGTTTGCGTTTTGGGCGGTTGGGGCGAATGCAGGCGCCGTGGGATACGACACGGCCACACCGTATACGCCTCAACATCCCAGCTATAAATATATCCCGCTACAGTAAGTAGATACATTTCCATTATTATATTAATAGTATTTCTATTACGTATTATTTTATTACGATTGTTTAAGATTTGTAGCCTTTGATCACTCAATTTTTCAAAGTATGTTCATGATCGAATCCTCTAGGAAATATATAAAAAATAGCCTTATACTACACCTATGAGGGACATGACAAAACAATTCAAATTCATCTTATTTTTAATAAGGATTTGATGTTGGCCGATAGGAAAGGTCGGCTCACCATTTGAAATGACCGTTACGAACAGCTACAATGCATTATGTAGGTTGTTGGTGTAATATATTTGTTTTTATTTTGTTTGGTCAAGATGTACTGCGTATACATGTGTGTGAAGTTGTGCTGTGTGTATTGCATATCTCGATAAAATTTGCTGTGATCTCGTTGCTTCAAATTAAATGACCTTCATGGAAATCAACTTGTTATCCATTAACAATCATAAATGTAATATTCCAGTTCAAGTAACTTCGATAGATCAGTACCGACGAAAACGCCGCCAGGAGAGCTAGACCCCAGCCCACGCATGCCTGCCTCCGAGCTGATCCTTACGGCTCTTCGAACTGCGCTGGATGTAGTCAGAAACATCAATAAGAATCGCGCTCGTTCTTCGATTATACCAGCTAGAAATTCTACTTCATTGCAAGTAAGTATCGTAAGTGCCTCATTTTCTGCTTCCCCTTTTAATTTTATAGCTTACTAGCTGTACCCTGCGGGCGTTACTACGCCAACACGAACTGCCAGGGCAATATATGTAATTCATTAAAATGACAGTGGCGCCACCTGTCGAAAATACTACCAACCTAGACACCTTCGTGGGCTCATACACAACAACTTTGCTAAAGATTATCACATGATTAAATGTATCGTTTACGGTTCTAAAAAGGACATGCGACATGAGTGAAATTTTTAACGTTATTAAATTGGGACTTTTGCGAGGGAATCATTATAATAACGTTTAAGCAAAAAATATATATAAATATTTCCTTAAGTTATCAATCTAGCAACTCCGCTAGTATTGTCACAGTTACAAGATACTATCTTAAAGCGGAAGTGACGACACATGTCTAAATTTATTCATGAAAGACTGTAAGTAGGTTCCGTTGACAATGGCGTTAAACCAGTGCATAACGGTGTCGACTGAAGTGGGTGACCGGTGGGTGCTAATTGCATTGATACAGAACCCTACTTTGAAGAAGTTTGGTCAAACAATGGAAGCAACACATAATATTGTTGCTACGAGCTTATATAGTAGATAAAATAATTCTAGTCAACACGAATGGCGTAGTTCTTGATACAAAGAGGAATGTTTTAAGTTATACAATGATTAATTCGACAAATAAAGTAATTTAATTGATGATTCTTATCGCAATGTTATCCACAGTGATTAATAGTTGTTACTTACAGCATATTATCTATTTTAAGTATATGTAACTTACTTGACTTAAATACTCTAACATAAGTGATGTAGCTATTAGCAAGGTAATATTTGTGTCTATACATACAAAACAATATTATATTTGAAAATATGGTCATACACTCAATTCAGTTAAGTAATATTAATGAGGTATATCTAAAAAAATATTGAAAAGCGCCCTTAGGTAATGGTATTAAGGTAAGTAATAGTAGAGCCAACTCTACAATTTCTGCTGTGTAACAACTGTCTTATAAGCATTTGTGTACCGGACGGATGGGTTCTTGGTTGCCGGTTACACTTATTATCGTTGGTTACACTTATTGTTAGGGGTAGAAACACATCTATGATCAATTTCGAGTGGGGAAAACTATTGATAGACGATTATTAATACTTACTGTCAGGACTATCTACACTAACAGTCGTAACGTCCACGAATGTTGACGTGAATATTCAACAAACAAATATTCTTATTAACAATTAACTTCAATAGGATTTTCTATAAACCGTCCTATAGTTTTATTCGAGGTTTGTAGCGGATGTCCACGGATGGCAGAAAATGGTAGCACTGCAAATTCACTCATCATGTTAAAAAAGATCTGTTATATGTACTTGTACGTAGGTACGTAGGTAAAGACTTTCATGAAAGGTAATTTTTATTTCAGCTCCGACGAACAAAACCTTCAAACGGTACTGCAGACGAGGGGCGAGGTTTCGAAGATTACTACGACGAACACCACCATGACGAGACCACGACGACAGCCAAGCCGATGAAACAGGGCAGGTACACTGACCCCTGGGCGGGATACTACGACTGGATCATCAACGAGGGCTCATTCAAATTCTGGAGTGTCTTCCAGGTCAGTGTTAATATTTAATATAATGCATTAAACTAATATTTTAGTAATATTATTGTAATATTTTCACTAACAGGTGTATCTGTAGAAATTAGAAATTAGCTTAACCGGAGGTGTTATTGTGATATAAATAAATATCCATAGTCTTTTATTTAATTTGCAATGTTTGTTAGTTTATTAATATGTATGTTTGCGTGAGAACTTTTCCGAAGTTGATATTTTATATTTACATTTGCTTCGTTCCAATGACAATGTATTTGACAAGCTTTTATTTAGTTTTACTCGTTACTTAACAAGTTTACTTAACAAGTGTTAAGTGTCTGTCTGTAGTTAAGTCTTTTAACTTTGATCCACTTTACACTTTCCGATTAAGCTAACACTTTGTATAAAAGTAAGTAAATCGGATGACAATGCAATATAATGATGTCACAGGACTGTTCTTTATAATTGTGAAGACGCAAGGTGTACATAGGCACATT
>DWPA01007751.1:0-10133 GCA_018251375.1 Calpodes ethlius | reverse complement strand
AAGGTGTCGTTGACAAGGATTAATGTCGTTGTAGTAATAATATAAATAATAATATGTAACAGAATCGGTTGTTCCAATTATATATAAAAAATAATATACTGTGGTTAAAGATCATAGGATTCGATAGTTAAATAATTATGCTTTGAATCGCATAGAGAGTCCCTAGTCCCTTAATAGTTAATGTTTATTTGTAAAGGTCCTAATGTGTCTCAGTACCGCACAACTCTTTTGTATATGGCTGTACCCTATGTCAACCTGGTAAAGCTATTTTCAATATTGACTCAACTGTGCTTTGTGTTTAGAAACGCACTTTTCAGCAGAAATGGCTTTAAGAGTGGTGCATTCAGAGAAATTGCTTGTTTTCCTACGTCTTTTCAAGTTCTAAGTTGTGTAGGTATTCGAGAAAACATATTAGAGTTCACTTTGTAGGAAAACGCTGACATATTAGAAGGAAATATTTATCTAAGGAATTATTACCGTAACAATATATACTTTGTTTATTGAAGAATAAATTACTTTTTATAATATTCTCGAAATCCTAAGTTATAAATAGTTAGCGATAAAATTATACACACATGATGAAATAAGATATTCTTCCCTTTCTACTTTTCTAAATTTGTATACAAATTCAAATTCGGAATAAATAGGACGTGTCAATTGTTTATTCGTTTTTTTTTTCATAAATATACGGAACCATAAAATTCCTTCCTGTCGAAAACTGAACGAGCTACGTATCTTTGGAATAGGTTTATCACTCCAATTGACGGATTGACACGGGACAGGAGGCGTGGTCTTTGGAAACCTATCTGGGACTGAATGCAGTGACAGCAATTTAATGCTTACTAAGGGATATCCCTTCGTTACTAATGTGCTGTCTTATCTTTTATATTAAATATTTTCTGAATATTTTTTAGTTCCTACCTTCTTTTAATACAATCATATATATTGGTAGCGCGACTGCCTGTTGAAAAAAGAATATATAAACCACATATTGTATGTGAAAAAACGCTTACTTCAGTGTCTTTCTAGAATACAGAATAAATGTTTCTATATATATTACTATAATCTTTGCAGTTTGCTTTTTTTAAATAATGAGTGCTTTCTAACACTTTGAATACGTGTATTTTTTTAACTATGTTTATAAATATTTATTTTATTTAAACTTTATAACCCTATGTAAATAAAAGTAAAAGAAAAAAGAATGGATATTCCATTTTTTGATTTAAATATTTTTTCTCTTTAAAAAATACAGAAACGATATTGGCCAGAAACATTGGCTATTTCCAATATTACACCATTCTATTCATATATAAACCTGAAGTCAGTTGCCGAGAAACTGTCAAAATGTCACAAAACTTTCTTGTTATTACTTTACCTACTAACTGATTCAGAGATTACGGATAGATAAATTAAATGCCCATTAGTAGACAGAAGTTGAATATATTTCATTTTTGTAGATAAGTCTTGGCAATCTTATTGCTAGCACTGGTCGAAAAGAAAATTAGTTTCGAAGAAAAACTATCGTAGCGAGCGACATTCCGTAGTTTATTGTTATTGTGTATATCTATATATTATTTTGTTTTACTATAACCAGTTATTCTGATGTTTATACGATGTGGAGAGTAGAATAAAAATATTCTAGTTAATTACTTTATTATTTATGAATCTGTATATATTTATTAAAAAAATATATTACCATTGTTACAGTATTATAATAATATTACTGATTGTACTATGTAAAAACACGTCAAAAATGTATTTTTATTCACTTTCCCGCTCACAATTTTACGTGACAGTAATGAATACCATCTCGTTTCGAAAAAAGGGAGGTAGTTTCCGAGCAGGTGTAGTTTAAATATTTCGATATGATCCCCTGTCTACGAGGGTATCGTAGCAGAACCCACAATCGATTGGCACAAGAGAATTGACTTAGTAAATAGGAGACTGACTCTGTCTCTGTAATCATTTAAGATGAGATACGATTGTTGTGTTAGTCAAAAGCAATTTGATAAAGGCTTAATTAATTTAACAAAGGTCAACTCTTGTTCACAATTTTGAGCCTACTATCTGTTTTGTTACCTCATAGTGATTATGAAATTGTCTCGTCAAATAGGCAATACGAGTAAATTGGTACCTATGTAAATCCGTATATACTTGAAATTAATATCTTGATGAAGTTATGTAGACCAATTAGAATAGATATATCAGTATGTGTTGCTGATTGAGCCGAACATTCGTTTTAGAATTATATATATCGTGTTCAATAGAACATGTTGTACCACGTGTTCAGTAGAAATATTAATAATAATAACGCTACATATTCAAACATATTAAACATTAAATTTAATGACATAATACGTACACGAACTCATAAATATAAAACGCTTATACACTCATAGTTTTGAATTAGAATTGCCTGTGTCTCGGCTGTCATGGACGACACAAATAATAAATAAGTGATACTCACATCTCCAGAACATACCTTGGTAAACCTACTTTTAAAGTTATGCAATAAAGTATAAATAAATAAATGTCTGCTCAGGCCAGAATCGAACCCGTGACCGCTTCGCATACCGTCACTAAGAAACTAGGTTACGTGTTCGGTGGCTGCCGAAATAAAACCCTCTATGTTATTTAAATTATACAAATGACCACAACACAAAACAGTTATTTATCAGTTAGATAATATTCTTTAATGCATTTTACAACACTTGTAAAACACTTATTACAAGTCTTGATAACATTGTTAGTAGCAGAAATTTGCATTAACCAGGTGAATAATGGTAATGTTCATTGAATAATTCAAAGCTAGAATCAGAACATCTCGCCTGGCAATGATTTGTTTTAATTTCGTCATAAATTAAATTTCACGGAAAACATTTTACGATTTCCAAGATAACATCAACGTTACTGCATTTCATGGAGAATTTTTGAAATCGTGTGAAAATCTTCGAAGTTTAATAATTCAGACAATGATACGTGTTACCATAAACAATTAAAGCAAATCTTTTATCGTGAAATAATTTATAGATGAAATTAAAATCGACTTCTAAGTTACAAATCAAACATACTGGTGAAGACTTTAAAAAAATGGATATGTCAGAGTGTAATATAGGTCGTGCCCATATTCAAATTTTC
This sequence comes from Calpodes ethlius, assembly GCA_018251375.1. Taxonomy (NCBI): domain Eukaryota; kingdom Metazoa; phylum Arthropoda; class Insecta; order Lepidoptera; family Hesperiidae; genus Calpodes; species Calpodes ethlius. The sequence continues at coordinate 6,995 of DWPA01007751.1, read as the reverse complement.
TCTGAAACATTCAGGCACCGCACAGTGAATCGGAAAACTCGCCTATAAATCTTGAGGCAACCTAACCACTTACATCAAATAACAATTATTCATCTAGTGATTAAACTATTCATCCTTTGTCAATCGAGCTTATTACCCTTATTACTCTTACGAAATACCCTCCTCGCACGAGTTTGTAATGTTTATAGACACGTATGTATCAATACAAATACAATAATTTGCTTTTTCGTCATCTACAGCGCCAAGAACGCGCGTAGGTATATAAAACGCCTGTCATAGGTTAAAATACATCGTATTCTTAAACTTGTAATTTAATTAAGTGTCATATTTGAAGTCGTACGTATATCTAGTTTTAGGTATGTATAATTTACTTACCACAGATTATACATCACCAGAACGGATCTGTGACTCCATTATATTGCACTGTCATCCGATTTACATTTGTATACAAAATTTAAGCAAAATCGAACAACGGGAAGTAGGTCAAATTTAACTTGCAAGATTTGATTACAGTCACGACACCAGAGACGTGAAACTAAATAAAAGCTCTTCATTTTCAAATTCTACCAACATCACATATTTTTTTTATCTGTCGCATATTAGATGCCATAAATTTCTACATACGTGATAATGATATAATTCAGTAGTTTATTTATTAAGACAATATTATTATAGTACATTACAATAGTAAAGAAGTATTCTGTTATTTTATTACTTAAACAATTTATTTTATTTTTATTAACATCAATGTTTTATTATCTTTATATAACATATATTATATAACGTAGACACGTACCACAAAGTCTTACCTATACTATGGGTTGACTGGCAGTGAAAGGCTCTTGGCATTAAATTCGCTCTTTATAAACTGTTTATAGGTTATATAGTAAAGAATAATAAAAATAAAAATATCTGACTTAATATTGAATTTGAAATGAGTTTAATACAAATTCCACAAATTTACATGTTTAAGAAGTACAAAAGATTGAAAATAGATCCAAGATTATATAAATAAAAAATGAATTCCTTTATGGTGATTTGCGAAAAGTGGAAACTTATGTCTCTGAGAAGTTACCGCTCTATCTCACCTTTTGTCAATAAACTGAAAATCTATGACAAGATATCTGTGGAATGCTTTCATGATATTTGCTTTTGACGGCATATAAATGAGACATAACCGTGTAGACGTTAAAGTGCTTATGTTACGTATTGCGAACCGTACTGTTTTCTTGAGGCATCGATATGTAATATACGAGAATGATACCTATGGTACTATTATATTTTGACACAATTTTTAACAAGTCCTTCTTGTTTAAATGGTAAATATAATACAAGCAATTCGAAAGAACATTTATATTCGGTGGACAAAAATCCCGTACACTTCTTTAGCACCAAAAACGATTTTCGAAACGACATTGGATTATAGATATAACTATATGATTGAAATCGTAACAGATCAAAAATATTTCATGAGTGATTATTATTGCTTAGGCAAACCAAATGCTTTTACGCCATTCACGAGTAGGTACATGCAATTGGGATAAAACGGTTTTAATAGAGCTGGTCTCACTTGCAATAGGCGAGACCTGGCGCTATAGTCCTGTCCTTAGTTCTCGTTCATATTTTAAGTTAAGTATTTTGAAAAAACACAGGTTAATATTTATTTTTATATTGTTATTACTTATTTTATCACATATCTAGTCCTAAATCAGTACTCCAATTGGATTTATTTTCGAAATGACTGTTGCTGTTGGCCATACCGGTCTCTCCAGCTTCATCCTTATAGCAATTATAGGTGAACACAGCATCCTAATTTTAGCTATCGATAGGAGGTGATTGGCTTGACGGGACATCTGAAAGTTACATCATAAATAGTACTAATACTCATAAATAATACTAGTACTAGCTTGTGTTTTCTAAATATAATTATAAATGCGTAAACGTTCATTGACAACTGTTTATTTGTAATTACAAATAATTATAAGTATGCAACAAGTTGTAACTAAGCACCTCTCACGTATACATTTGCCGCCGTAGCAATAACTAGAACATGCTCATTATGTACTTTCAAAATCGAAATATTATACAAACGACTGCACTGTGGTATTATCACGCAAAATGTTTCCATATTTGCGTCCCTTCTCTCAATAATCCGCACTTTTACCCATTTTCATACGAGTCATAATAAAATTAACATACGAATGTTTTGTAGCTTGTCACCGAAAGGGATATAAACATTACGAGTACGGCTAAAATAGGTGTGTGTTTGTTATTACGAGAGGCGTCTGGATGAGTGGGAGACAAAACAGATTGTGGTAGTAAACGTTATGATAATCTGTGTGTACTGCCTTATTATCACAGTAATCTGAGCTAAAATCTTATTGTGTTGAAATAGCTTGAGGTAGAGTAGGTTTGAGTATAGTTAAACTAATTGGTAATCTTCTTTTTTTGTTATCCATGAGTGTAGTTTCGAGTAACTAATAACTAGATATACTTTTGTTTTATAATTTAAAATAACCGCCATCTCTGATTGTTAGGTTTATAATAAAGCGTAGATAAAATTCAAATTTGGAATTTTTTTATTTAAAACAAAAATAAAGAAAAAGATTACCAAATATAGCAGCAACAATCGGCATTAAATATTTTCTCTTATATTTGATTATGTGATATTTTTTTACATATTACACGCATATTTTCGTAATTTACATGGAGTATTTGCATGGATAATTTTAAGTTTACTTTTTATTACGTATTAAGTATTTTATTACCTACGTACTCTACTTCTTCAATAACCAAACAACCAGTTTCGAAAATACTATCAAGAATTAACGGTAAAAATGACAATTAAAGAACTAAAGTGTAGTTTAAAGTTACTTGTGTATAGATACTGATAACTTCAAGTATCTAACTTTTCTATTGATGAGAATTGAAGAAGATAATAATTTGGAAATGAATAATCTTTGCTAACAAGGTGTTTTGGCGTGAGATAAAACTTTCAATCGCAATGGTTCGGGAGCCGCCGGTTCGCGTTAGAGCATTAATCTCGGACGCTGCACAGTCATCAGAATATAATCAATCCTGGTCGGCTTCTGATTTATAGCGGACTGAGCCCAAAGCCTAAACAGGACAGCTTTGGCTTAAGGAACACCTTACGAAATTTTTCATCGCATTTATATTTTGTAGGTATTTCGGTTAACTAAGGAATAACAAGAGTTCTTCAAAAGATATTCAAAAGAAATTCATTTTCAATAAAAAACTGATGAATGACGTCTTTATCTGATGGTAAGTGGTCATTACTATCCATGATCGACCATAACATCAAAAATATAATATCAACGACGTGTTTCCGGCTAAGAAAGATCCCAGATTTTAAATATATCTAAAAAGAAGTTGAAAACATTGTACGGTTTAAGTCGGCTACCATGAAATATAATCTTTTTTTTTAAGTTTGTTACTACATCAAACATTTCGTCTTTGGTTACAAACGGTCACGAAATAAATAAAGTATACTCAAATACATTTTTTTCAGAGCCCTCCAAGTGATCAAAGTGTTGATTTTATAAATTTCAGTTTCATTAAACTAATTTTATACACATAATACCCTTTCGGTAAAATAAATTGGCAATCAAAATTAATTCAACAATAAATTAATAGGTAATGTGTTAATTATATACACTTATATTGCTTCTTTATTGAAATAATAAATAAGATTGATATTATTCAATTTGACACTCGATTTTCTTGTGAGTTCTATGTGCCTCCTATGACATGATGTAATATTCTAAATATTATCAGATAGCAGTGCAATTACACCTTAAACTTAATTTTAAATATCGAATATTAGTCTAATGTATTAGGTAAAATTGTATTCCTTTAATCCAAAGATCATTCGCAAGTTCCACTTATGTTTCTTATCACGAGGATCAACTCATTCTGTGTATTAAAATTATAGAATTGAGATAAAAAATCGATTTTAAATGATTTTTTTGAACGTCAACAATATGCGGATTGGATTTGATAGATTTAGGTGTAAGGATTCCATCCATCGTTAGTCCAAGCCAATTTTCCCTTCTCATTGTGTGCCCTGCTAAAGCATTGAAGAGATTATGGCGTCAGGTTTCTCTTTCCGGGTAAATAATAGTAAAAGTAAAAAAATGTATTGCAAACATTTTTTAATACAAAAACTGGATGCACACATCTGTATAGTTGTAATATAAATATTTAAAAATTCATCTTGATCAGCGAGATAAAAATATTTTTGTGCTACGTAATTTCCAGTTTTGAATTATTCATAACGTATGAACCTCTATTCATCCTTTACAAATTTCTTTCAATTTCTCTGACCTTTCACACTGTGAAGGTCTGGACACACGGCGAAGCTACACCGGTAGGATGCCGATGCGCCTGTCACGCTTCCAGTATTGCCTCTAGTTTCTTTCTGATTCTGGTTCGGAAACTCTGGAATTGAAAAAAAGATATATCATCAAAATAATTAACATGAATTATTTGGCAAGTAAATTGCGCATTTATACAGAAATGAATTGTATACTAATAATATTACATATTTGTAATAAAATATAACGCACACGTCTCGTCGAATGTAGTTCCCCGCCCCGTTGTCTCTGTGACTGTTACTATGAATGTTTATAGAATATAATGCATGATCTTACATCGAAATCGCGTAGACATCCTGTTCCGTCGAAATCCCGTTGTATTCACGTCGTCGGGACGGTAACGGGACGCTTTCTTACGTGAATAGACCTTCATTGATTTGATTAAGGAAACATCCTTTTATGATAAACCCTGAATCTACGTATTTTTTCATTATCTTGGATGTATATACGCGATTATTATAGTTTTGTTATAAGTAGGTGCCTATACTTAGATACGCTAAATGTCGGTTTAAATTGCGCGAGACAACAGTTCACCGTTGTTGACCCATGTCAATTGTCGGCCATCTTCTCAAGTGGGCGAAAATTTCTCAACGTAAAAACACGGGAATGATTAAAATTTTATTAATGATTTTGAACCCGGAAGAAATACTCACAATATGTCTAAACTTACTCGTACTTTACCGTTCCTCTAATTGTCTTCTGTATATTATACCAAAATTTGTAACATTTGTAATGTTGATTTGAATTTATGGTAATAAAACAGGAAATAAAATGACTGAAAATTCATGTAAATATTCCTTTTTTTTCGAGGGAAAATGTAGAATTTATTTAAGAACTTTTCATCCATCCATTTATCAAACTTTGGAAATCTACTGATGGAAATAAGTCTGACATAATTGATACCACTAAGACCGGTTTTCAGTCTTCTGAATCCAGAAGATACTTGCTGTCTTCTTCATATCCTCCTTTTTTCGAAACCTAGACGCCATTCATAAACTTTTCTTCCCGTACAGTTATTGGTCCTTCTTTTTATATGGCCAGCACATTGCCACATCAACCGGTTTATTGCTCGAACTCTGTCGGTTACCTTCGTCGTCATCATTTATGATCCGATCACTTACAAAAATACCGATCATAGCGTCCTACGCGACTTTGAGCTTGTGAATTAGGCCAATAATGAAGCACTACGTCTCGACCTAAGCTCTAATCAATTATTTGGAATTTACATTGTCACATTTTGATCTATAACCTGAGCATTTAGTTATTTCTGGAGAAAACATAGATTAAATTTGCCGGAATAAAAAATATTCCAGATACCGACGCATTATATAAATTTTAATTGTGGGAAATATATAAGTTATCGTTTTTATTTGTAATCCGTTTTGTAGATTCCGACTGATTCAATACAAAAGTATAACCTAACATACAGACAATTAAAAAAACTAGTTATAAGCGATGTCGCCCCCAAAATTAAAGATTTGCTTCGGTAAACAAGTGAGTCGATAACTGAAAAACGCAACATGCTTGCACACAACGTAGATTATTTTGTGTCATGTAAATTTATTTGTCACGTACATTATATGACGTTCGTAAAGCTCGCCGACGAAAAGGTTACAAAATAAGAGGTCGGACACGGTATCGATTATAAAACATAAACACAGAAGTATATAAAAGTTATATTTATGCAAGTGTGGTCCTACCATAAGGCTTTCATTCTTTTTATTAATTTAATTAATGTCAATACACGTATGTTTAAATATCGATTAAACGTATTTTATCTTAATAAATTATAAGAAACATTTAAATATTCATTGATTCTGTCGATGACATTTTAAAATGAGATTTTTATTCGCTTGTTTTGATGGTTGTCATAGGCAAAATGAATTATGCTTTAGTGACGTGTGCTTCATCAATTTATGTGTCAGGTCTTTGAAGTTGTGACATAATATTTTTAAAGTTATATTAGCCTCCTACATGGGTATGATAAAGAGTAGATATAATCGATTTTGAAACTTGCGCTATTATATACTAGATGTCATGAATAGTTTAGGATTTGAATATAATTTTCTAGAGATTCGCACTGCACTCGAAATTCAACCGTACTTCAATTTATAATAAGGTAACTTTACATTGACATTTTTAATTGTTTTATTTTCTCATTAAATGTGTTTTGTTATATTATAAATAACATTTAGTTTTCTGCACTTATTCTCCGTGTAAACGTTAACTAATTCAAACTTCAGGCCTCTAACGTGCATTCATTCTTAAAAAAGGGTACAAAGGTATCTCTTCATGTATTAATATATAATTTTATTTTCTTGATAAAAATGGTTAGTGGACTTTCACCGTCAATCACAGAACACTGTGTCACTCACGGCAGTCTGTGCTCACCATAACGAGTATGACTATGTTGTTACCCTATTACCAGTGACCTAGACTAAATATTGTCCACGCGAAAAAAAATGTTATGAATTTAGAGTAGAATACTACAAATAAGTATTTCTCATTTTTTTTTCTTACATAAAATATGTCAGTGCTTGACTACTATCCCACCTGATGGTAAGTGGCGATGTAGTCTATGATGTTGTGCGCACTAACTTA
>DWPA01007750.1:0-10133 GCA_018251375.1 Calpodes ethlius | reverse complement strand
GTTTTCTTTCGTACTCATTATTAGTTAGATTTTCAAGACGATTCATTAAATTATAAATTTACATCTCGAGAAGAAAATGTAATTTACTTGTCGTATTTCGAATTAAATGCCATTTATTTTACATCATTATAAGGAATACGTAAAGCTTCAGAGTATAAGTATTAATTTATTTTTATAAATAAAGAATATCAAAAGTATCCACGGAAGTTAATTAAAATGAAGATTTCAGTTCAAATATCTATTTCATAAAGTCAATATTGACCAGCATCATATTGAGTTGATTTAGTTTCATGGTCCGAAATATTTTACGCGAACTGCTTGATTCACAAGCCCTTGTTTCACGGCGAGAGGCAAACAATAAGCGTTTCTTTGCTACAAATTGTTAATTGTAAGTTTTATTACGACTGAAATGAAATTAGTGCTAAAGGAAATAAAAGGTTTTATTTAATATATTTTTGGAGCAATAAAATATGATGAAATAATTATTTTTGGAAATTTGCTATACCTTCTTATATCTCGGAGTAAAAATGTATTTTTGTTTGATGGAATAGAGAATGCTACTGTCAGTTAACTAATAATAATAATAAATAAATAAATGTACATTTCATCTAATAAATCTACAAGTTTCAAAACTGCTATTTTAACAATTATTTTAAAAATCAACCCAGAGATAATGCATAGATAGATTATTGGAAACAGCTTTTATCCTGAAAGCTTCATTGGTGTTTCATTATTCGTAATCGTAACTACTCGTTCAGTAATTACTAAAATATTCCGTTTATTATGATAAAAAAATCCAAAAGAGACGGAAACATAGCTTTGTATAAAAACATAGCTACACGCTTGTGGTAAGCCCAGTCTTTTGAAATAACATATAGATACGATCACTCGTATAATTAAATTTTAATATTCGATATGTATAAATAAGTAGTAACTTCATGATAAAGCGTGTTCTTTGTTAGTTACTACTCCATATTTTAAAAATCAATTAATCAATCAATCAATCAATAACCATTAATTGATTGATTGACAATTAATTCAATTAACATCTTTACTAAACAATATATATATATTAATATTACTTGGAAATAACTTAATTTTAAATTCGCATTAATTTCACAAAGGCTTACAATTTTGCATATTTATTCGTACAAGTAGCTCGTTCACAGAACTGAGCAATCAAACTTTGCCTCAAATGTCTAACTAGAGGTTTAATTAGGCGTTCAATGAAGTCCATCACAAAGAGGAAAGGTAGACTTCGATTCAAGATGATGGAGCTTTTTACCCCCAAGATTATTTTATGATCTAGTTGACTCTGCTACCGCCAGACATAAACGATGTCCTTTTTCTTTACAAATAAAGTCTTCTAGGCTGAGTTTTTCTTCGCTCCACTTCTGTCCGAATGACGTAACAGCCGCTAGGGTCAGCATCATCTGTCCATTAAAAAAAAAACTTTCTCTACCATCGACGTTAAGAACAGCGCGAGTAATCTGTTACAATTTAATTTAATAACAAATATATAATAGAGATGCAGTTTATGTTTCATATACCATTCCTATTTTTTTTCTAAGAGGTGACAACCCTACAAATTCTTATGACTTATAAGCCTGCCACATCTCGTTCTTAGTGCATTAATAACGGGTTAATCGACCGACAAATTAACAGGAAGTAAAATTTGTATAGAATCCATTAATGTAGGCAAGCATTTAATGCGTTAATTAAAGCGCATCCGGTCCATGATCCTGGTCCATTACCGGTGATAACATTAACGCGAGTGTGGCAGAGTTATAAGAAAGTTTCATACAGGCCTAAAATTACGCACATAAAAAAATTGTTATCCTATTTTACTACAAGAATTCATAACTGTTAGAATTCATAACTGTGACAATTCATAAAGATTAGAATTCAAAACTGAAACAATTTTGACATACACATGTAACGAACACGATGTTACAATTTATTGTACACGCATTTTGATATCCAGACGTACAATGGAAAATGATAAATTTGCGCTCTTTTCCTTGCCGACATCAGAATAGACGTTTTTGTGTACATTATTGTAGACATCCTTTGTAATTGTACGAGGCTTTTTGAAAGACGTATCTCGATGACTCAGCAAAGGACGCCTTTTGTAAAAAAATCTTTCAAATAAATAAACTTTTTAACGAGCTATTGAAATATATCTGTCTGAGTGTATTTAATTAAATTCCTGAAGTATTGACGAGAGTTTTAGATGTATATATTTTAAATATATTTCATTTCAATTTACAGAATAGTTTCCTTTATGGCCTAACCTTTAATTTATAGTTAAATTACTTGGCACTGAATGAAATGAGAATGTACTTTTCAAATGTATTTTCATTAAAATTATTTATACTAAATCATTGAACCGTTATTAGGTATATTATAATTTCGGAATATAATCAAAAACAAATTTAGAATCTTGAAATTGGAATATAATATAATACGATTGATTAATATCCATCCATCCACACAAAAAATATTAAATTAATTACAATTTACATAAATAGTTTCATTTCAGTGCCAGAAATTACATAAAGTTACATGCGGCTTATTTAGACAGTACTTAATAAACATTTTTGTTATATTTATTTTTATAAATAAAGGATAAGAGGTTGTAAATAATACTTAATATTTTATTTATTGTAAATAATATTCTATTGAAAAAAAAAACTTTATTGTGATCTTAGTAACTGTTATATTGGAGTGTTTAGATAAATGTGAGGTGTAAACGAATAAAATGTTTTAAAAAATGGTTTTAGCAAATATAACTTGAGTCAAATGTTTGTGTATTATTTCTCTCCTCAATTAATTAAAAAGATTTGTATAATTTAACATTACCATATTATTTTATGGGCTGAGGATATCAAATGAGCTAGCAGTCACCATCCCCGACCGCTCATGGATTTCTTTGATAAACTTCGAATAGGACTGTAGGAGGTACTGTGCTTAGAAGTCCTGTTAGTATTAGGTATTAATGAAATATCAATTTCAATTCAAGTACACTCAAGTGCTTTCGGAATACCTGATGAAGGATTACTATTTAGGAAACAAAACAACTAAGGTTATCGTAGCGATTTTGGTTGTATATTGTTATGTTGTATACTTTATGTTCAACAATTAAATAAACGCTAACACACTCATACCCCCGCAGTAGGATTCCCTGCGTCGCAGGTAGCATGGACAACACTAATAATACGTCACTAACACACAACACGAGAACAAGTATTTATTTGTCACATAAATATCTGCCCCGGCCGGGAATCGAACCCGGGTCCCCTCGCTTCGCAGGCAGGGCTACCAACTAAGCTACGGGGCCGTATTCCTTAATATTCGTTGCTTTTTTGTTTTATTGCTGTTGCCATTATGTATACGTATATATGTATGCGTCCTGTATACCCACTATCCATTATATTATTATGTTGATAATCCAGTACTCGTTGAGAGTTGATTAAAAAAATTATTATCATCATCCATCCTTACAAATTGCTGCTAATTTATTTTAGTACCGCTCGCTTTCGCGGCCTTGCCTCTAACAACTGCGAGCGTCGTCGCTCATCCAAATTGCGAAACATAAAAAATATTTTGTATCACAAGACATTATTACAATACTTATGATCTCTCATCAAAAAACCTTTAAGATCATTATTATAAAGATCCATCTGTCCTTTGTAATCTACGGCCATGACGACCCCGTAACCTAGTTGGTAGTGACCGTGCCTGCGAAGCGCGGGGTCCTGGGTTCGATTCCCGGCCGGAGCAGGTACATGTGACAGACAGATATTTGTTCTCGGGTCATGGGTGACGTGTTATTTGTGTTGTCCATGCCGCCCGCCAGGGAATCCTACTGCGGGGGTATTAGTGTGTTAGTGTTTATTATTTTATTTAATTTACAAATAATGTACAGTGTTCATGGGAAACTTTACGTAGGCTTTGAGATATAATTCTGGTATTTTTTGTCCTTCTACGTGTAAATTACGATAAACCCAGGATCATATTCAGATGATATTTCGCTACATTAATCATATCACTTTTATGCAAGAAACCGAGCCATTTCCGCGCTATAAAAGGTACAAATGAATGAGAAGAAATATAATCAAATCGACATGATATTCATATTATGTGGATATAACTATATGTACATGTACATACAATATATATTTTTATATAATGTATTATTTAGATCATTAAACACAATTAAATTTATGTACATATGCAAATTGAAATGAATACTATCATGACATATAGTAATCATAAAACGAAATGAAATGACAAATCCTGTCAGCCTTGAATTCGATGGAGAGACGTGCAAAAAGGCTCATTGGAGACCAACAACTGGTCGACACCAACCCTCAAAGTCTCGAGCACAGGCGAAGAGTAGCCAGCCTCTCGTACTTCTACAGGATGCATTTTGGAGAGTGTCATAGTGAGAGTGGGATAGTAGTCAAGCACGCACTTATCGTAAGTAAAAAAAAAAATGAAATTAATTGAAAGGAAGCGAATACAAAATACTATTAAGTAGTAAAGTATTTAAAACAAATTCATCAGTATTTAAAACAATGTGACTCAAACTCCCATATTCTAATTTTGAAAATAATTACACATTCTGTTTGATATTGCAGTCCTAGTTCAGAGTATTTAATTAAAATTTCGATTACCAAACTTCTCTCATATCTTGTGACGTAGCAATATTTCGCACACATGACGTCTAGTTTAAATTTATTCTACGACTTCAGCACCTGAGTTATTTGTATAATAAAAATCGAAATATGTCTGTACAAAGTTAGTTACGATTCCAATATGTATGAAAAATATCAAAGACGACGTAATTTTGGCGTAATTAAAAAAAAAAAAGTATTATTTAATACTATTTAATTTTTTTTAAACTATCAGAAATATCTATTTGTAAATATACTCAGAATAATAACACATAGAACCGCTATAGTCGTACATAATATGTAACTATTTCAATAGAACCTTTAAAGGCTACCTCGCTTCGGTAAGAATGTTGCCATGTTTGAAAAAAAAAGCATTTTCTGTATTCCCTTGTCAAAGAAACACATTCATATAACTGCGTGTCGGTAATCGTAAGTACACGATATTACCACACACGTACATATTGTTTATGCTTCACTTTAGGCAAAGCGATATTCAGAAAGTAATCGATACATTCTAAGTCTATGTCTGTACATAACTAACTTTGTTAATTAATTGTAACTCCAGTAGGTAACATATGTATGACATGTTTGCTTCGGTGAGTATTTGTACCGAATGAGTAGAGAACTGTCAACGCAACACCACTGTGGCAATGCTCAGAATTCCGCGCTGCACACCATCGAGGACTGCCCTGGTAGTCAGAGCGGCGAATTCTGATGTTATAAGTGGGGCTAGACTCCTCCCCTGACGCTGTCGTGCAAGCGATGGTCCGTGCCAGCGATGTCTGTAATAGCGTGGTCGCTTTCTGGGTTATGATAGCGAAGGAGGATGCTGAACAGGCCAAGGAACGCGCAGACCCAGGTTGAAGACGTAGGCATCGCGGTGGGCGTAGATGGACCCATCGCCTTGTAGTATGCTAGGAACCTAAATACGAGCTATGGTATCCAGCATATATTGTAAGAGGTGAGTAAAAGGGAGCTTTCGAGGTTGCGAGTGGCCAGAGTGGGAGCTCGAACCGTCCATCAGCTACTTGAGATGATTTACAAACAAATGATTTAAAAACGTTTTGGAAGTTAATTAAATAAGAACCTGTGTTCACAAAAAATAAGTAACTTAAATAATACTAGATATGAAATATTTATTCTGATATATTTGAACTGAATGACTTACTTGCTTTTATGTGGCTTCTACGCGTTTAATTATGATGGCACTTATCTGTCTTCTGGTGTGATCTGTGCAATCATGAGTGTACCTAAATGAATACGTCGGTACATTTATAGTAAATATTATAAAAAGGAATCATTATAATGACTTTGTATTTTGGAAATTTATAAATTAAAAAAGAAATCTAATGAAAGCTATTTATTTTTGTGTTAAACAATATAATAAACGAAATACAACGCGTGGCATTACAAGGCGTAGAGGGGTTTAAAAAAAACACACACACTATATATTCCACAGACTATTTTACTGATGAAGTTACTCTATCGCGCCAAATTTTAAAAAAAACTTGCAGACGTTAAATGCTGTATTACAGAGTAATATAGCATATTGCTTTTCAATCTTGATTGTTTTCATGTGGCTGTTTACTGTTAGCACAGTAAATAAATTTGTACATACATACATACAAAGTCATGAACGCTAAATTTTCTTGTCAAGGACCTTGAAACTATAAGTAATTTTCGTAAACCACATATTTGACGTCACGTAACTCCAACTTGAAATTGAAATTAGGCTTGTAATATTCTCCAAACTTTAATTTAATTGAATTTCATCTCATGTTAGATGTTTTCATAATGATGTTACTAATATTAATCTATATTAACATTATAAATCTGTATGTGCGTTTGTCATCACAGTATAATGAAGCGTCGTTATGTTACGGTAATTGGGAGGCAGAGTGACATAGACTACTTTTTACCGCGAAAAAACGTCTTCCTATAGTAACATAGGTTACATAATCAACATATTATTGGATCTTATCCAATATGTTGCCCGTATCCATTGGTAATAAAAAGATAATGTTTAATTCTACGTTACTACTGAGTAATATAGGTTATATTTCTTATTTCTTACAGCTTAATTGCTGGTTATTATTGTTTAATGGGGTAATGATTGAATTAAGATTGAAAACCAATGACCTATATAAAGATATGAATATGTTCGTAATAATCTCGAGCGCCTGCCAATCCGCACTTCGGCAGCGTGGTGGACGATGGCCTGTACCCCTACCATTGTGTAAGGAGGAGCATAATGGATCTTGATAGTCCAAAACTTTTGACTATTATAAGTTGAATATTGATTCAACGTCCGAATTTATACAGTACACTAATAAATATTTATTTGATTTTTAGGCACTTGTAGACGAATTACTCCCGTGTGAAATTACCTTAGAGACACAAAACTGCTAATTCATCTATTATTTCAATTATCCGATAATCGTGTGAACCCTCGCACGGTGAATCGAAGGAATACTTTGCTCCTAACTTCGGAGGAAAATCGTATTACCGACTTCGTATCGACCAATGTAGTGTTTATATAAAGTTAATATAATATTATACTCGTCTCTACTAATATTTGGTACATGGTTAGTTCCGCGAACGTGGAGGCGTGAGTTCGAATCCTGCACCTCTAATTTTTAAAAAGTTATGTGCGTATTACTAGTTAATTATCACTTGCCTCGGTGAAGGAAAACATCGTGAGGAAACCTGTCTATACCCCTTATCTCACAACGAGTCTTGTGAGATAGCCCAGCAGTGGGACAATTATGGGTTGTAATGATGATGATGACTAAAATTTGAATGATGTGCAGTTCCGTTTCCAGCGATATTGGGTTATTTAACATAGAATTCCTTAGTCTAGGAATGTAGTTAGAAAATAGATCGTTAACATTGGCTATTCGTTTTCTAGATACTAAGCTTGTGGTTAAAGCGTTTTTCTGAAAATACAATAGTAATATTTAATTTACTTTTAATAACTAAACTTAAATATTTCCAATATAATACATTTATATTAAATAAAAATAACCTTACCAGAAAATACAAAAAAACAACATTTAATGCCCTTATTTTACATATTTTTATCTAAGTTTCGGAAAAAATAAATTGATATTTTTTTTACTAAATAAATGAAAAATGTCTATGTCGTTACAAAAAAAAAATTGTTCTTTTTACAAATTCCAACGACCTTAATGTGATCCAATATCTGTAAGTCACCTTAAATATATTATATCTACAGTCAAATAAAGTTTTACGTTTAAGAACCCATCCACGAATCCGACTCACACTTGGCCGGTTTTACTTACCAAATTATTCTCTTTGTCTTTATTACATCATAAATTTTGTTCAAGTATACATATAAAATTTTCTTACAAAAAAAGATTCAAAGTCAAATTCTTAAGTGCCAACAAAATTTCCAAACCAAATTTTACGATTAAGGTACATAGCCGATCGTCTTTTGCAGACACTTCTTTCACGAATACTAAGATCTTGATAGCTTCCATTTTACCAAAAAGATCTCGTATTTTTTGCTCTTCAAAGAACATTTAGATAGGCACTTAATCTCGCCGCGTCCCCGAATGTCATATTATGACTCTCTTGACTTTTGTTTGTAATTAAAATTTTATTCCATTCACATTTAGAACTAATTGGACGTAGTTATGCAAAATAGATCCAACGACAAAAACTAGCTTTTGAATATGCCTTTTAGTAAAATTTTTATGTTAAAATAACGAGACTATAGCTTGTTTTTATATTTCATTTAATTATTTCATTACGAAAAACGTACCATGCTTGAATATTTTTTTTGGTTGACGTGGATTTTTTTGTGGTATTACTAAAAAAACGGATTTTGTGGGATGGATCCATTTTGCATGACTACGTCCAATTGAAATACAATTTTTTGAATACAAAGGCTGTAGCAGTACGTAACGTCAACATCCTGTTACGTCACGAGCTCTTTTTTTTTTCACGAGTAGGTACATACAATGATTTTATGTAATTTGATATTAGGAAAATAGACAGTTCGTAAATAATCACTTTCGTTTATAAAAAGCCATAAATCTGTACTAATAATATAAAGCTGAAAAGTTAGTTTGCTTCTTTTTTTATTTTGTTTGAATTGTTTATGTATGGAATAGTCAATTTATCGACTAATAGAAGTCGAGCAGTAAGAAAAAATGCTGTGAAACGGGATAACTTTTATTATTTTTAGAGCTTTCCTTGCATGTGCTAAGTAAACGGCGAAATATATACAAAAATCATGTATCACAAAATTGTTCCTCTCGAAAAGTTCTACAAAAATGTCCACGACAGCATATGTTTAGCTTTTAAGGTTGACTCACTATAACCATTTTATGGTAACTAAAATAGTTCTAAAATTATACATTATTTCCGAACGTGTTTTAATATAGGTATTAGGTACATGACATTTGCTTCAATTTATTTTAATTATTGGCAGAGCAACACGTGCAGAGTATAGCATATTTAAATATGACCTCGTAATCAAATTAATAATCACAGTAACATTATAACTTAATATTACCTGTTATTTATCTTTAACTTAAAAACACTAAATATTACATCAAAGAAAATTACATCCAAATCGCTTAAGCCGTTTTAGAGATTAACTGGAAAAAACGCATAGAGAAAGAGCCAAAATCTCTACTTGTAGTCTGTATGTAATCGCACAGTAAGTATATAGTTTTACTCTAATATCTTCCTAGTACAATCTTCAATTATTTATAATTTCATAATATTATATAAAACTTGGTATAGATTTATATAAAAAATAAGATTTTATTTTACAACTTTTTCTTGCTAAATTATAGTATTCTAGTATCTACGATGTGCTACAGACAGAAATCCATAACGAAATCCCTAATAAACTAAAATATTTTGCAGAAAGTTATTTCTTCCCTACATTCAAATAGATCAGGCTATTGTCAAATATTCTACTTAGCATAACAACTACAAAATAATTGAAAGACAAAATAAACCATTTACATTTCTTTCCGACTCAGTAGACACCAAAAGTAAGTGTCTTCGTCTTTGAAACATGACTCAACATAATGAATCCCAAATATAACGATCATAACAATGCAAAAGAATATTGTAAGGGTTTGACGATTCATGCAGATAATGAGTATTGGACGGTTCTTTCAGCTATTCATGACTCTTGGCCCAGGATACGAGAATAAGCCATACCATAGTATAAATACTTGCAGTAGTCCATCGTCTTTGATGACGAAAAAACCTCCTAAATCAAACGTAAATTGTAAAACAAAATAACGTTATTAAATATATGTTTGTAATATTGAAATAAACGCTTTTACTACATCCCTATGAATACATATGGTACATAAATGAAAATAACATTTTTAAAAATTTTTGTTTCTCTCTCTGTTTGTTTGTTCTGGTTAATCTCTGTAATGCTGGACCGATTTCGTCGGGACTTTT
>DWPA01007749.1:0-10133 GCA_018251375.1 Calpodes ethlius | reverse complement strand
TGTGTGAGAAAAGGCTCCTTGGACAAAGGTTCCCGTATGCAAATTCGTAGATTACCATTTCTAGTTCAAATGCGCGGAAGGAATGGACCAATGCCAGTTTTGTTTGCATATCTTGGCAACGCCAACAGAAATAAATTATTGAAACTTTAGAAGTTAACTTTGATTTAACAAACATTTAGATGTAAAACACAAATTTTATTGCTGACAAAGTTCCTTCATCGTTACAACTAAAATGTTCCACTACCAGATTCCAGAAACTTCTTATTCTGAGTAAGATTAAGAGGCCGGTCTGCTACGCTGGTCAAATGGGAATACATTTCACAAGGCTTTGAAAATATTATGAAGTACTTACTATAAGAAGCGTATAGGTTTCCACGCGATGTTTTCCTCCATGAAAATAACTTATTAGAAAAAATGCCGTAAATGTTTTAGAATTAAAATACATATATCCAATGAAATTACTTTATCAATGGCTGTTTGCAATCTTCCCTTTTTTTTCTCTTCGCGTTCTAGGTGTAATCGTTTTAGTATAATAAGGAAATACGAAGATCGCCCTGACGCCAACTTTGTTACACTTTAACAATGAAACAACATAAATTCGTACAGATGCAGTGGTGTTCAGCTAATTAAAGACAGTACTCAGACATAATATATTTTTAAAGATCCGGTATTTGTCAATCGATTTATATTTTTTAATCAGTAACATTGTTTGTTATAAATATTTTAGCAGGAAAATATTATTATTATCTACCTTATGAAAACGCTATAAATACATTATAAAATCAAGAACTTTATTGATAGTTACTTTTTAGAGAGTTCTCGAAGTTGTGTGAAGTCTACCAATCCGCACTTGGCCAGCGTAGTGGACTACGGTCTATACACCTCACATTGTGAGAGGAGACCCGAGCCCAGCAGTGGGACAGTTATGGGTTCTGATGATGATGATGATGATTTTCAAGTTGAAGTATACATTAATATTGTATACATGTGAGATGTGTAAATGTGATTCTGATCTGTTGATGTGTTATTACCATGTTTACATAGTTGTTTCTCAATCCACCCTGTGACAGCATCAATGTTATTTCCTTACGGTAGCGGTAGCGGTACGGATAAGCAGACATGGAAAACTTTGATATTGTTAAATGTAGAACTAAAATATCTCTTCAAATACTAGTTAGTGCTGAACCACCAAATAGATGGGAATACGGTCAATAATAATTAAAATCTATCACATATTGCAAACAAATTGCTCGTAATATTTTTCATTTCAAATTCTTAAGGAAAAATAATTTGTAATCGAAGAGTCTCCGTTTTGTTTGGATACAATTTCGTAATATTCTAAAAATATATACGAGTAGAAGTTTTAATGATTTCAAACACCTATTTATATGTTGAATTTTAAGTTTAATTTAGGCCAGAAATATGAATTTGCTTTTGTTTTGTCCCGTAGGTATTTCGAAAAATCATGTCTTTTTCATAAATCATTATCTCCCACTTTACTTTCTATGTTATGAAATGAACCTACGGTCCCAAATTAATCTGCTTAACTTCGGTAGCCTTTTTACCTATCATTATTATAGGTATAAAAATAAAGCAACTGAAACGAGGAAATATAAGGCTTCTGTAATGCCTACCACCAGGACTTTTTAATTTAACTGATGTCCAACCTCAGTATAGAGCAGCCTACACAATTTGAAAATAAATATGCTGTTGTATGCCCTAAGTCTTATGCCCTAAAGTTATATATATATTTATACATATATAACTTTATTTATATATATATATCTACTTTAGAATGGCAGGTATTTGAAAAACACATACATTTTTGTCTTTTGAATTAGAAATTTTATTATTTGACAGGGTGGGAGTTAAGGAAGAAACTTGAATGTAAGCAATATTTGAACTTTAAAACTTATTTCGCAATATATATGTAAAGTTGGTTTACGTATAAAACAATTCTTTAAATGCGAAATAAGCTTTAAAGTTCAAATATTGCTTACATTCAAGTATCTCCCTTAACTTCTACTCTGTCAAATAATAAAATTTCTAATTCAAAAGACAATAATTTATGTGCCTTTCAAATAACTGCCATCCTAAAATATTTAACGTGGGAAGTGTCACACGCTCGTGCCCTTATTTACCTACGGCTCCGGACATGATTTTAATTTGGTGAATTCTAAATTTAAATAATCTTAGATATAGATGGATAAATCTATTCGTTATTTAAAAGCTTGCTAACAATTCGTCGCCATATTAATGCAAGACTTTGTTAAGCCGGACAGATCGATATATTTAGTAACATCAATATAATTTAACATAATTAGTACTTACATCAAATGTTCCATTGTATTTTCCCATTCACTGTTTTCGTCTGTCTTTAAAATTCATGAAAGCAATTAAACTTCAGGCCGTCTCGCATTTAATTCCAGTAATTCACTTGAGTATTATCACAAAGAGATGTCTTAAGGATCGTTGCGTAATTGTAATATATTAACATTAGTGATGGAATGATTACATTCAAAATAATATTCTTATCTTTACATATAGTTACTGTTTAAATATACGAATAGAGAAGCTCCTATAAGGGAGAAATTTGGTATTGTTTATTGATAACATAAAATTTCTATGAAAATATATATGTATATCCCATTGGATTTTACAATGGTATTTAAATTTTAAAAGTTGTGTTTATGATTGTGTAATTACTTTAAGTGACTACAATGCTTAACCATTGGACGGTAAGTGATTGCTTCTAATGCTTTACGATTTGAGGATATTGTAGCTAGCAGTGATTAATTATGGACACAAATTTAACTGTACGAGACATTGACCGTCATGAATAATTAAAGCTAATAGAAAATGAATAGAATTAGGATAAAGAGATTTTTTCTTTATTTTGTCACAGCTTTGGATTAAATATTTATAATAGTTAACTTATTTTTATTCGTATATTTTCTTAAATAACATTACAGTTCAATAAATGTGTGATTGAAAAGCAGGTTCGGATTCAAATAAAGCGTTTCTAAAACATATTTATATGTTAGGTGATTGAAAATTAAATTGCATTTATATCAGTGAAGGAAAATTATGTACATGAAAGTTTTCATACCGTTTTCAAAGACGATAGGCGATGGTTTTGTCATCGATTGGTTTATGTGACGCCTCTATAAGAATTATTTGTCATTATTCTCAATATTATTGTTTTATTATTTTTTAATACCCATACGTATTATTAGGCAAGGTTATTTTACTATACCCTCACATACTTATTTTTATTTATCTATTGGCTTCACCCCTTTGATGGCCACTAGAGGGGACAACTCTGTCCTCAAACTATAGCCTAGGATATACTTCACCACGCTGTTCCTGAGCGGATTCGTGAAGATTGTTTCTGTGGTCAAGTGGAAGGTAGGAAGCTTTAGCGCCGGCCGAAGACCTCCTAATTCGTCTGCAATGTATTGATTACGACCGTGAATGATAGCTTAATGTACTCTCAAGCAAGAAAGTGTTCAAGAAATATATCATTAGCGGTTACCTAGCAACTACCGACCGCACATGCTGCTTATCTTGGTCGATTACAATCGATACAATCCGATGGGCTACGAGTGTTGTACACAGGCCGCCGAGATACGTCTGTTACGAGCGCTTAGATTAATTATATCGATTAGGGTGTACCAATCTCGCAAATAGGTGTACAAAATAGAATTCTGTATTTTCTCAATGGATTTTAATTAACACGAAGTAACATACCTAAAGTTGAATACGTCCGCGTATCGAATTAAATGACTATCGTTTATTTATAGGCGGTGAAGTCGACCTTAGAGCTATTTAAAGCAAATATGCATTAATCTGTGGTGAAGCGTATAGTCTCGGATAATGAGTAAAACGGTTATATCCAGCCCCACCGTCCGTTTCAATTAGGTATTGCAATTCGGAAAACCAAACCCGATAATCCGGCGGATCCAGCGTCATTTAATGGCTACCGGATCCGCTACCAATATATCCGGTGATAGAATTTAAGCAAAATAATCACGCTGTTGCATGAATAGGTATTTTAAATAAGTGACTTAAGGACGCATTGTAATAGTTCTAATGTTATTATATGTAGGTAGGAATGGGTTGTGCAATTTGAGATTTATGAATTCAAACATTATACTAATGTGGATAGGACCTGGGGGATTTGTTTTGATTTATGTATCTTTACCATAATAATTATAATGGAACTAATAACCATTAATTATATCGTTGCTAAACTATCATCGAAAGATAAACAAAAACATAAAGATCATCACGCAAAGTGCACTTTTAAATGCAGAAATGAATATTTTAAAACTTTCGCTAGCTTCTAGCTTCAATATAATATTTTTTTTTATATTTTGTACCTTGAAGTTTAAATAGACGATTTTTATTTTGATTCAATATCCAATCTCTAAGTTAATATAATAATATGTTATTGGTATATCCATATCAAATAACGTCTTGAAGTCATCCAAAATTGGATTATCTATTTCAACCTGTGAATATTAAATTTAATAATAACTAACGTTCATGGGTATGTAAGAAACAAATCAAATTAATAACTGAATCATTTATATTTTATAGATGTAAGCTATCTCTCGATATTCACACTCGAATAAATGTTTATACGGTATCGTTTACTATGACACAATAATATATTATTTATTTGTGATTCGACTAAAATGTCTAAATTAACCGATGTCTGTAAATGAAAGATATTAAACAAACTATTAGTGTTTTTTATTAAGGAAACAGTACCTAGTACTGTCGTAAAGTTGTACGGTGTATGTAAGTATACTTAAACTTAACTCGTGTATACATTAAAATTATGGGCTGTGGAGTTTCCTTATATCATTGCTTTCCGTCCGTGCAAAAATACCTTTGCGAAAAGGTGGTTATATAAATAAATGACTACTTATATGTCGGTCTATGATAATCAATTACCTATAAGCTTTTTTGTTGAGGGCCGTTTGATTTAAACGTGTGTATGCAATCTTTGACAATTAGCAGTTAGCTAAGGTTAACATCAGCTTCGAATACACCAAAAAAACCAACTTGATATTCCATTTTACGAGTAAGATCTTGAACTAATTTGTGCTGTGTGGACATTATGTGGTTTCTAAGTCACCAAAGTGTAGGTACGTAACAACGTACGAATTGAGCAAATCCAAAATGGGAGAAAAATCAATAAGTATAAAAAATAAAACAAGGTGATTGGTTACGATACCTAATAAAAGAATAACAAGGTGTTTGTCGAATGAATATTATATTTTCTTTGGACTTCCAAAGAAAATCTGGTAAATTTTATCGAACTCTCTTATTTATAGCTGTAATTATTGGAAACCGTTTTCGAAAGTTATCCGTTGCACGTTTTCGGCCTTTTCAGTGGTTCATATTTTATTCCCGTATCTCGAATATGGAGACAATACTTTTCGATAAGGTAGAACACGTAGGAATTTCACCGTAGAATTCCCGCTGGGCGAAGGGTAGACAAGCGACCTAATCTATTATAAATACAACAGGCGACCTGCGCGTTTCATTCAAATACACTAGGTATTTTAAGTTCCTCCTTGAAATTTATTTTTTCCTTTCTTTTCCAGAGACGTATTTGAACAGATATAATATGAGTTCTCGTTGTTTTTCCTACAACAAAATGTCGTTACCTCTACGTTAATTGCACAAGTCTCAACCTAAAGTCAACGTAGAAACACAATTGCTAAGTCGGGTTTAATACGCTTAACCGTATTTCCTTCGATACAAAATCTATTAGATACCTGTAGTAATTGAATCAGGATTCAATCTGTATTGGAACAAGGAAAGAACTTTCCGCACTTCGTTTTCACGTCTGGTGATGGGTCTCATCACAGGCGAAGTAATACCTTTGTATGAAGGTTACCTATATTTTGTTTACCTATATTTATAATAAGATTGATAAACTTCATAGATTATCAATTTAGTGTATATTTTTTTGTAAACCTGATGTATACCAATAAATAAAATCACAGCGTTATAAACGGAAATACGTTATAACTAATCGTAATCAACATTACTTACAGTGTTTTGTACGGGATTACACGCAAAACCAGCAGATTGGATAGATTTGAGTTATTTAAATTTGTATGAACTTTGAAGTCTATTTCCTATATTACTAGTAAAATCAATACCACAATGAGATTTGGAGTTAACTGATTAGCGGTAGAAACTTCAAGTGGAAAGCCATAATTCATAATATAATACTAATATAGATATTGTTAGTACTAAGAAGACACGTTGCAAGTTATAAGTCCGTAATCCAAATGCATTATACGTGCAGTAGCCGTGTGTCTGAATAATATGGTGATAATTAATTAGTTTCGTGGATATTAAACTAATTTCATAGTACCGTGTATTATGTTATTAGTGATATTTTCATTGCACAATGTATACAGGAATAAAGATAGACCGCTTATCCGGCTTAGTATTTTCCGATGCAGCGTCTTTTCACTACCTCAATCTTTGCAATTACTTATATATCTTTATCTTGGATTACGTTCCACGTTACCTCAAATATCGGGTTCTGTCGTGAAACTTGAGGACTTTATTTTCCAAACATCATTTGAGGAAACTTTACAAAAAATCATATGTCATCCATCTTTCCAAATTCGGCAGGAAAGTGTCAAAATTAACTCGAGATATTGTAAAACACGTATCATACATATATCGATACTATATTCTACCGCTTATTGAACTGAGTGAAGTTAAGATAATATTTCAAAAGTAAAATCGTCTGAAGAGTGTTGAACACTTTATGACGGATGGAGTACCATAACATATTCATTAGTTATAGCTTGTAACATGCTGGGACACCATTTCCTTCCTTACCAGCAGCGTATTGGTACTTATGGTATTAGTAGTGGTATCCAGGATTATAAACAGTACTCTAAGTACGCTCACGAAGATATTATAATCGTTAAAATGGATTCAGATGACGGAAATCGGATGTAGTGTATTAACCCCATTAAAGAATGGATATTAAATTATAGGGCTAGTCGTGTAATTTAATGGCTATTTTAACCTACAATTGCGACATAAAAATTGTTTATTATCTGAAATATTTTTAGAAACCGTAACAATTTTAAATACGTCATATTATATCCACTAACTTAAAAAAAAAGTAAAACCGGAGCATAACAATTGATATCTTATTGAATATAAACTTACCTGCTTGAAGATTAAAGTATTTATTTTTATCGTCGTCATTATGGTTCTAATATTAGTATTCTTATTTTAAAATATAATCTTTACAATATTGTAGATCTATTAAAGTTATTCGTTCATTTGGTATCCGTGAAGCAGATTCTTTAACAGTAGAGTTTGGCGAACATTGATTTTGTCCTTCCCAAGTCGACACACCTTACAAATTGATTAACTGACCTCGCATTAACTTACTTTCGAATGAATTAATTTGTAAGTTTACAAGTTAACTAAACTTCTCGACACATAAGGAAAATCGTTTGTTGGAAAAGCGTTTTTTGTTTAAAATTCATATATTTACGTAATTAATAAACAAACTTTCAGTCCAAAAACAAACATTGAATAATGTTTCTTTTATCTTTTATGACTTAAAGAGCTCATGAAACCACATGCTGAGTTGTCATTTTTTATTTTAAATCTTTCATGAATAACGCGGTGTCATAGCGCTCCGAAAATCCTCACAATGGGTTTAATTGATAGCAGAACAAGTTGCTTTTTACGTAAGTAACGAACGAGCTTATGAGTATTGATCATCATTGCCCATAAAAACATCACTAAGGCTTCATAGGCCAAGTGAGAGAGAAAAATGGAAAAAGAAAAAACTGGCTCTTAACTCCATAGTCGGAACACAAAGTAGCGGGTCCAGCTATTCCTTGTTTTAGCTACGCAATAATTAATCTTAATGACCCAAAAAATTATCCTTCCTTCAAATTTTATTTCGGTACTAATTAGATACATGCCAAAGATTATATAATTAACACTATATCATATTTTCTATTTAAATCCATTTATAGGAAATATTCTTCAATAGTTTTAATACTCGTCATCTAACTCAGCAACGAAGTCGCTGTAAATGAGAGAACCGCAAATTGCTAATTAATTCTGTTTCTCATACTGACATTTCCAATTGAATCGTGATGGAACTGTACTCGTCTAAATTAAAGTGTTTAGCAGTCTGTAATATTAATGTGTTGGTAATTAAACTCATGTACGTGGGATGAATATATTAATATTGTTTCAGTATACAAGTTATTATATATATTATATTATATTAGTTAGTAACCCATAAAATTGATAAATCGAACATGACGTAACTAGTTATTCCGCGCAGTAAGACCTAAGACATTTCTATGATAATCTGATCTAATATGATATCTCACTAACTAACTCTAACCATCCTCTTTCATCCATGAACAAATATCCATTAAAATATGACTTACTAACTTCAATCACTCTTGTATAGAATTTATTACTAACTAGTTTATAATTCCTGTCAGCATGAAATGTTAACAAAAATAACAGTTTGTTATTCTGGGTTATCCGAAAGTTTTCCATATTGTTCGCGAAAGTAAAGTCTTACAATCCATTGGCCAGCGTAGTGGACTCTGGCCTGTACCCCTCACACTGAGGAGAACCATGTCCAGCAATGGGACAGTCATGGGTTGTGATAATGATGATGATGATTCTGGGTTATAGCTGTCTAGGTTAATTCCATTAATAATTATTAATAATCGTCCAGTTAGTAATCGTTAGCAATTTGTCCCTCTCGTAGTTGGTCACAGATATAAGCAAAGCAAGCCCCCCCCCCCTTCGGCAAATGCCTACCATCACCGATGGACATCATCTAGACGAAATACAACAAAAACAAATAAATATTATGACTCATATTTTATTTATGTTATTGGTTCATTCAAGCATAATGCATTGCTGTTATCAGCGCTTAAGATGTTACAGTAATCTGCCAAATAATAGAAAAAAGTTAAGCAATTTCTAATTTGGCACTGTTATATCATTATCACTTTTTAGGCAAAGTATTTTACAGCATTGCGATTAATATCTATTTTAATTTTAATGTTAAAAGTTGATTCTCAAATTTCTCTCCAACAAATTTTAATTGTGAACGAGGGTTAAAGTTATTCACGCAACGGAAGCAACAACAGATACGATTACACAATTTACCTTTTGGCTTTTGCACAGAATACAAAACCTAATTTGCTATTTGCTTCATTAAAATGCCTACTCATTTACAAAGAATTCAAATTTAAAAAACGAATTACCATTCTACTGGGAGATTTATTGTAAGGGCGAATTTGAATGTAATTAAAAAAAATAATAAGAGCTACAATGCGAAGAAAAATGAGGATTAGAGAAAATTTAAACTGAAATCATAATTTACCTCTATGATGTTATCTTCATGGCATCAAAAATAATGTTTTTTCTTAATGTAATGAACAAGTTAATACTAAATAGTTAATTGTTGAAATGTATCCATAACCGTCTTATTTTCATAAAACCTGACCCATAAAAGAGATTAAAATCCAAGCAATGCTGACACATAGATTTCACGAAGCGAAGCGAGCTACACAATTTACAATCATTTCATTTTTATTTACTCCACTCTTACCATATAAAATCAAACTATAATTTATATATATTAATAACCTCCCTTCGCTTCGCTTCAGTAAACCTTATATACCTATAAATACACACGCCCGAAACATTGCTACTCATTTACTTCAGGCTTTATTACAAAATTTCATATTTAAGTTCGTCACTATAATAATTTAGGGGATATTTTTTGTAATTATTTAAATAAGAAAGGTATTAATATATTAACAGTAGCAAAACAGTGATAACTGGCTTTTTCATAGACCATTCATACTAAAGTACATCTGATATCCTACGGGAATAAATCCGTTTTCCGAGATGAGATGTTTCCTAAGACTATACCTACATATGTTACAATTATACCAAATACTATGTGGTTTCAGTGGAATGTTTCTACACACAGTGGAATCTACACAATTACTTCATAAATAATTCTTTAGTCTCTATATCTATAGCAACCCCTACTCACGTTAAAAAAATTTAAAATTATTTGT
>DWPA01007748.1:0-10134 GCA_018251375.1 Calpodes ethlius | reverse complement strand
TCGGCTACAATAGATCAAATATGGTCGCAGTGGCCTTTGAGATCTGTGTCCCTTGCCCGATCATTAAATAATAATCTCTAATTATTTTAATAGATGCCTGCTATTTGGTGAATAATATATTAGCTACATTCTTACAAAGAAATAGCGAAGCGAATAGTCATTTATGCCATTGTCCAAACTATTACCATAAACAAAGCGTTATACTTTAACCAAAGCAGAATTATATCGTACTCATCTTCCTCCTACAATAAAGGACTCTGGATATCATGAGGGACCAGATTACTTTTTGAGACAAATCATTATAGTTATCAGATTTCTTAAAACTTAATGCTGTTAAAATTTATTTGTAAAAAATCCTAAGTATAAATATTTGCTATAAACTTGTTCCTTCGGTCAAATCCGTTTACTGTCTAGATCGTAACAACGAATAGAAATAATTTCGTTTCTTTTTAATATAAGACAATGAAATAGTAGCTACAAACAATTATAATCGTCCAGTCGATCGGCCAATAAATTAACGCGACCGTCGAAAAAAGTCAATTGTATTGGTTATCAGTCCATTATGGGCACAAACAAATGACACGGATTAAAGCCTTTTAAGCGAAGTCGTGAGTTGTCGAGCAGTAATTAGCTGGGGCGCTCATTGTACCAATGGTCACAAGACAATCTATACAGACATGGACGTAGGTATAATTATTCTGATTCGATTAGGATTCATAAAGCATTTAACAAGATCACAGCGTGAAAATATCTAATTTTAATAGACTGATGTTATAATGATGGATGCTTGATTAGTTTCATTTTTCATCAGCATTATAACAACCCATAACTGTCCCACTGCGAGGTCGGGTGTCCTCATACAATTTGAGGGGTCCAGGCCATAGCCCACCACGCTTGCAAAGTGCTCATTGGTAGACTTCAGACCTATGAAAACAATATGGAGAACCCTCAAGTGTGCAGGTATTGTAACCGAATCTTTTTAAATTTGGCATATCCAACTGTTCGTCCGTATATATCTAACTCGGAGAACTAGATTTATAGTTGTTGACAGACATTTAATGAGCCGACATATTGGTAAAATAAAACCTTAAATAAAAAAAAAAGATTGTCTCCCCTACACGTAAAGCAGGCACGATTTTTTTCATCATAAAGGTATATTATAAAGCAATCAAAGTTTGGGTAATTACAAAGTAAGGTCATATGTTCTTTGGTGAAATTTATTTTTAAACAGTAATGTTTTCAGACTTGTGACAAATTGTCCGATAACGTTATTGTATATTGGACACGGGAATCGCTACGCTGCAGCCGATTACTGCTTGCTTGTGAAATGTATCTCAATGCTAAACTGTCACAACTTTTATTTAAAGTTATTTAACAACAGTGACCAAATGTCTTTTACATTTTTTTAATACGAACATTGAGTATTATAAACATATATGAATATTTTCTGTTTTCGGTATAAGACGCGAAAAAACTTCGTTTTTCGCATAGTTTGCATATGTTGATGGAAATGTCATTCGCAATTCATAATTAAGATAATTTGTATTCCTCGACGAATAATTGATTCGAACGTTTTATATGAATATCTGTGAAATGATCACGAATCCCAGAAATAATTACTAAGACAGCGACTGTAATTAATTTAACGACTTTTATTAACTAAATGAAATATAATAAACAAAACCAAATATGTGAATAAATTTAATAAAAACGTAAAACAAAATTTACAAATTATTAACGAAATATATTACGCTGATGATATGACGCTGAACATAAAACATTTGAAGAATTGAACTAGGCATTCACTTAATTATAATATTTATATTGGACTATTGTACACAGCAACATAAAAATCAATACGTTATGTGTGTCTTCAGTGAAAGTGATATTTAAACTTAAAAAAATATTTAGATAATAACACTGGACGCATAAAATTGTGTAATATATGTGTGTTAATATAAACATACTTAACACAAATTATTGCACACAAGTACAATCATCATTTTATACAGGTATTGATAATACTTCTATAAATCATCTCCCAATACATGAACATAATTACATATTGCGTACGTTGCGTATTACCTTATATTCTTTGCATTGCGTGTATGAATACATCAGTGCAAGCGTTCACGTAGCTCATAACGATGGATACAATCAACATTACCGGCTGATGCAAACACTGAATGAGCATTAGACTCGGTTTCTGAAGCTGGAGAATGGGCTAGAACTTCCGTGCCTCACGTTATTCCCTCTTTTTTTATTTTATTGACCGAGTAGACAGCCGTCATTTCTGCTTAGATGCTTGATAAACCAATGATGCGTTGCTACTCAAAGAAGTGGCGAAATAGTTACTTAATTGGCTTAAAAAAAGATGTTTTTGAATCAAACATGTATGTATTGCATGTATCATAAATACAATATCATATATTTTTTTCAAATAAAGAATGGCAAAGCTTAACAGTATACAAATTGTGTGGCAACATAAACAGAGGTAAAGCGTTCAGTGGATTGAATTACCAATGCTATTAGCGGAAATGATTTCTTTTATCAGTGGCCACGTTCCTAGATGGTCGTAATGCGCGGGCAAGCACGAGGTAGAGGACGTGGTGCGATGAACGTGTGCGATACCATTCATTAGGCGGCGGCCGGTCTCGCGTCAAATTAGTTGGGGCCGCGCTTAATTAGACGGTGCAATCCAGTGCAATCCGGTGCATCGGCGCTGCTAAGCTGCACCCACCCGCCTTTCTGTCGCAAATTACGACCAAGCGTTGAGCATTCTGCGAGAATGTTACGCAATGCACCGGAATAATGCGGCATAATTTCTCTGTTCGATTTGCGAATCGATCAAGAAGTTGATGACTAAATTTTTTTACAAAAAATCTGTATGACTTAATTAAAAGGTGTAGTACTAATTGACTGATATATCAACGTTCAGCCGAAACCGTTAGAGGTATGAAAATTCATTAAATTTATCAAACTCATAGCATTCCTACTTTACCATTGAGTTCTTTTAATTAACAAACCTTCTACATATACGATCTTATTTATTTGTTAATAAATAATTAATTCTCCAAAACACATTGAGACCTCACAAATAAAAAAAGCAAATATTAAGATAAGTAAGTTTACTCGTAGTATGGAAACAAATAAAAGTGGGTTGTTCTTACAATTTTACAGCTACGAGTAGGTTTACTTAACGGTCTTAATTTTATAGTGGATCATATATTTAAGAACTTTAAGAATGGCGTAGTCTCCATCAATTAAAGGATCGCACATTGTATAGAATCAGCTGCTAGGCCGTTACTCGGCACGCGAGCGCAGGACGTGAAGATCCGCTAGTCCAGTTGCACTCAACTTTTTCTTACAAATATTTTATCATACGATTATTATGATTGTATTTAAGAGTAAATATGTACTAAGAAATAAATACAAATTCGCATTTGACCGTAACCCTCACATTGTGAAAGGAGATGCGATAACAATAGTAGTACATACATCTTTATTTTATATAAACGCTTCTCAAACTACGTGTATTATATTTAAATACTGATGATCTATAATACACATTGTCTAAATATCTACCTCACCAGATTCTCACTATAATAATATTTTGAACTAGATTTGTAAGCTTGAAAAGAGTTTCTTGGATTTACTTCTGCATTATTTCCAATGCTTCTTGTTTACTTCATACGAAGCGCTAGAAAATCTTTAAGACAAAAAATCATAGTAAATTTGTCACCCATCAGATAAGCTTGCTAATTAATTGCTTTTCAAAAAATATCGACATAAGTAAAATATAATGAACTAACACAAGTAAAATATCTCAGCTTGCTAATAGTTTCCCAAAAACCTCATTTTTATTGGATTGTCAGCCTTATTAATCCAGGATATACAGCAAGCTAGAAATGTTGGTTCTAACCTACACAAACGGAGCGAACGGATAACCTATCTCAAATAAACGGAGCTTATTCTATACGTAACATAATACACAAACTTAAAAAAATATAAAATGAAATAATATTTTGATTATACAACTTCGAATACCGCTTCGGTACCGCAACATGGTACCAATTACTCACTTGACACACAATAATTGTAACGCCTGGTCTCTCATCAATTACTTTTTACCAACGAAGAGCATCTTGCTGATATTAAGTAACCAGTTAGATTAATAGACACGCGATAACGATGCTTTTTACTGATACATTTTAATGGCTTTAGAAACTGCTATACCCACGTTACACTAGCGACCGTTTCATGAAAATAATTAATTAAGAACCTACTTACCGTCCAAAGATTCAGTGACATTTCCTAAGCGGTTAAACTAATGTGGATTACGAAAGGCGGTAATTATCTAAATACTTATGTTTGTTTTGTATTCTTATTTTACTTTTCTTAAATAAACTCATTATTTTACTATTATGACGTTTTTGTTTTTATGCATTTTAAGTTATTACTAACGTCTTTGTGGCTATAGTAATAATGCATTGATATTTTCCAAATATAATGCATTCAATATTATATGATATTATTGCGTATATGGAAGACTTAGATCTTGTAGAAAAACTTATATCATAAATGGCTTTTTCATGTCCTATTTTAATATCATTGGGGAAGAATTTCTAAAACGGACGAAATATTTATTTTGTGTGTATCTTTGTATGTATAAATATTGAAAATAAAAATATATGGATGTACAGTCCTACAGACTGTTTTATTTTACAGTTATAGTACCTACTGGGAAAATAAAGTTGCTTAAACCATTCCGAAGATTTCTTACAAGAAACAGAACAAATAAGCTATTTAAAAAAGTTGTTTCGGTATTGATAACGTATAAATAAATTTTGGCTCCTCAGAAATCGCAGCCATTTTGAAATCACTGACAGACACTTAAATTTTATTTATAGATGTACTCGGACGTTTAATATATTTCATAATATTTTGAAACACACCTTTATCTAAAGGTTGCTTAAAAGACATCCATAAAGACTATTTTTTGTATGAGTAATAATATGTCTGCTTTATTTTTTCCCTATTTGACTACTAATTTTAAGTAAGAGTAAAATTAACAAAAATACCTACGCTTTATAAGTAGTATAATAACAGTACAGTTAAAAAACAGTTTAATTTGTATATAAGAAATATTTAACGAAGCATTGCAAATTCCTACAAACAGTATAAGTTTTATTAAAATTGAGTCTTTCTAAGTTAGGTAAGTAATAATAAAACCTATGTTAATAACCTAGAAAATATGTTCGTATCGCAGAACAATTAGCGTAATTACAACAACGGTTTCCAGAGCAGGTGTAAAACTGCGACAACAACTCATAATTCCTAGTAACGGAATTGGCTTAAGGCAATACTAGGGAAGCGTGCTTGTAGGCTGCAAAATTACTAGCTCACTATAATCGATTCCTGTATAATTCTAAGCTCCTTCACCTGACGATTTTAACGGCAATTGTTCATTGCGAATTACCTGCTCAGTGCTTATAACGATGATTATAGAGCGCACTTAATAAATTATAAGGAAGTGTAGGATTTACAAAAACTTGTATACGTGATTGCGAATTAGGCCTTGTTTCACATGGTACTTGTATGCCACTAATGCTGGCCGTACAAGTCAAGGCGGGTCAAAATGGTAAAAGTAAGCATCTTATAGTATAATTGTGTTTTGTTTTCGTGATTCGTTGTGAACAAAGTGTTGGTAACATCTCGCGGCACATAAATTTGCCGGGTTCCGTTGTGAAAGCCAATATTCTTTGTGCGCGGAGCGAGGTCTATTTCTAACATTAAATAAATTACAGCGATATTACAAGAACGAATCGGTAGAACTTGTTTTCGTCCGACGTGTCTGGCCTGCAGACGTTACATAGCAAACATGAATTTTGCATTACCTACTTTAAAAGTTATAAAAGTCAACCCGTTCTATAGCTTAATTATTCTTTATTTTGTCTAACATAAAATGACCATAGTTTTAAATTGTTTTTGTGTTTTTATGCAGTAATTTATACAGTCGGTAGGTACCTATCATTTTTTACCCGCGCTTTCTAAATATAGTGGCTACACTTTCTATATATAAAAACGGACAAACTACAACACAAATTGATTGATAAAAATGCGGATAAATTTTTGCCTATTAATAAAAAAGTCACTTTTGTCACAAATGTTATTTTAGAAAAAGATCATGAAATGTTATAAATCTATGTAAATCTGACTTTTAAGTCGGAAATACTACGTAATACAGATATTAAAGCGATGTTTTACCTATTTCTGCGGTATAACGATCCTCTGGAAACGCATTTACGCATCATCTAGACGCAATAGAGGTTTAATTTAGCTATAGCAAGTAACCATAACTTTGCTCATTTAGGCATAATATTTACATTTTAAACAACTTTGTAACTAGATAGTTTGATTAGCATTAACACGCTTCTGTTCATTATTTACTACACCTATGGCTTTATTACAAGCCGCATCGAATTATCGTGTTCCGCAACATCTCGCTTGACTAACAAATTCACAAGTTAGGTCGGCTAGCTATTAGTTTAGTTTGGTATTCCATTCCGGCCCACGTTCGCGTACCGCGGTGCGAACGGGGCAGTATTTATTCAAAGTTTATGGCTCAATTCAAAAAGAACTATGTGCTTTGAACGCGAATAATATAAATAGCTGACTTTCAATTAGCTGTGGCGAAGTGTTAGCGCCGCAAGCAAGTTCATTATGGTTTATGGATGTCATTAAGCACCATCGCCTATACATGACACGCACTTAGTAATATCGAAGATAATAGCTGGTGAAATTAGCTTATCATTTCTTATTGAAAGATAAACGATAGCTGTATACCTATGTATGACGTATATAGAACAGATACCTTTACTTTATCTTAATATTACACACAATATATCTATATTTCATATTGCTCACTAACGACCATCTAATTCAAAGTTAAACTAATACTTATATAATATCATTTGTAAAACGTACAGTAAGACCTTCATTAAAATTGTTGTAATTAAGCCGTGCTGCTCCAACATTTCGTATTAATAAATCACTATAATTTAATTTTAACAACGCTGAACATAGTTCTTAAGAACAAAATCATTAAATTTAATGAAATATGCTTACATAATCAAATTTCGGCCATTAGAACTTAACCAACATCGAAAGTTCCAGCTTATATTAACAATTTAGGCATACAATCTGTCCTTGGATTAGAAGTAGACATAATACTGATTGGCGTAAAATGTATACTGAAACTGTTAGTGTTCACTTATTGACAATCTGAAATGGCCACAAATTACAATCTATAAACGGCCTCAAACCGAAGGTGAAGAATAAGTAAGCGTCCACTAACACAACTTACGAGTATATCAACTTAATTGTACGGATCTTCACGACAATTACCGTGATTCTCACGTTTAATATACGAAAATTATTTATACTGATGTTTAATAAATTAATTTTAACATTTAATAAGCGTTCAAAGATGGTCAACATTTGATTACATATGAATAATTCATTAAGTGAATGATTTGTTTTTAAGATCTTTAAATACTATACGACATCAATATACTTTTTATACTATAACAGATACACGTACTCACTAATACTGTGTATACACGAGTGTAACTATTAACATCTCTACGTGCCGTGATCATGAATTGAATCGTCCGAAGATCAACGTACAATATAACAGGGCATAAAAATAAGCCATGATATACTAAATTGAGGTCAATAAATACATTATACAGTAAAATTTATAAGTGTATATAAAAAAATTGTACATTACAATTCAACATAAACTTCATCTGAAATACATTATAAAAGTGCAATATTGAAAAATACACTTTAAATTACATCAGCGCCGGAGGCAGGGCGTGCAGTGCCGCCTTTTCGGAGCCTGCCTATCACCACTATGTTATTTATTACTTCATACTTCACTAGCCATTGTTCACAGTGCATAACTGTTTTATATTTTATGCCATACGTGCGTTGTGACACGAACAATTGAATAATACGCGTTGGTTTAAATATTGAACACTTGCATAGAATATGTTTCAAGCTTACGGCTACTCGGTATAATTACAGATCGGAAATAGTGGATTTTGGGCATAATGAACTCGAACATTATATTGTTGTTGGGATTGGGATTTGTAACAATTGATTATTTGGTACAATGAAAACATTTTTAATGTCCCTTTGTGAACTACTCTTGAATCATAAAGAAAAAAATATAGTACATCACAAAAAAATTTAGTGCAAAATTTTTTATATTAATATGTACGTTATTTTAAGTCTTCAATTCAAAATAAATTCGTTACATTATATGACTTAATGCAAAATAAAAACGTTCACAGGACACAAATAATTATGGAAGAGGTCAACTATGCGTGTCAGTTCAATGCAATAGCTTGGAGGAATACTGAACCTAACTTCCTACTTACTATGTAATATGTTCAAAGTGAACTTAAATTGATCTTTAAATTTCATGCACAATCTGATTACTTCTTTCTTCTTTTGATAAATTTTAATTTCTGTTTCAGTACTGTAACTGTAATATAAATAGTACCTTTGTTTCCTTATTTATTTTTAAAAGTATTGTTTTTTTATTTAAATTTTTATAATATATTTTACTCCTTTATACTTATAAATATTGGGGTATTAATTCTCAGTTCTAGAACAATATACAGAATATTATTGCATGTTTATATGGAGAATCTTTTACGGTTATAAAAGTAGTTAAACGCATGTTATCTAAATTGACTTTATCTTTTAACATACCAACGCATATATGTATTCGTAATATCCGTGAGGGTAAGCTTGAGTTACTTTAAGAAGTGCAAAAGCAAAATTTTGTACTTACCTAATATTTTACGTGTTCCAAATAAATTTACTAAAGAAAATTATTTATACGTGCAATGTGAAATAGGTCTTAAACAACTTAATTACGACCGTATTTCGATCGCAGAACACTCACTACTTCGGATACATGTAAGTTCTGTAAATACAAGAAACAATAACTACGTAAAAAAATGTTCTATTCTTACAATGTATAAGTTATTAAACATCATATTCGTATCTAAAAAAAGAATTTACAGTTCTAATTGTTATTCATACATTGCAGATGCACTAAAAATGTAAATAAATACACTTGCGTCATATTGCCTCACAGTCGCAGTAGCTATAAACAGTTTGTTTATAACTACTAGTGTGAGTCACAGGTCAACAGATTTACTTGAAGCCATTACCCTAAAACATATTTATACAACTACCTATTTGTATAAGAAATAAGGTTCAAGCAAATAATGTATGCCTGTGGCGCTATTCGTGTCAATGTTAATGAACATGCCAATCTCCTGTACTCTCATAAAACTCGTCGATTTCAAAGTAACCTTAAAACAATGGATTTGTACCTACCTATAATTAACTTCTCATTTGTTTACAAACCTGCTTCGGTTATTGAAACAAGATATATATTAATATATAATATAAAAAAAAAACAATTGATATTATTTCTATTAAAAATAACAGTTGAGAAATATTTGTCTTTCTTAAAACGTAAATGGTCGTCAAATATGCAGAGATAATTCATGATAATTTAGTTGAAGCATTATTGGCATCTTGCCGGCAAAAAGGAAGTGGAGGTCTCGCTTATTACTGGTTCTCGGACTTTGTAGAAAGCTTTACTAACACGTACCGTCGGCATTAAAGTACACATAAACGTAGTACACTACAAAAAGAACCGTAGTAAGAGTTATCGAGCGCCACCTGTGTTGTTTAGTAGAGTATACCTCGAACAGAAGAGATAGTTCCGGAATCAAGAATCAAAAGTAAAATTTGAAATAAGAATAATTTGTTTCCACGCATAATTAAGTTACAAAGATATTAACTTTATCTGATCTTTAAAAGGATTATCTTAAGTACTAACTTATATGTATAATGGCTTGTAACTTATCCATGGTATGTCTTACAGGCTCTGCACTAACAGAAACCTTGTATTGCTGAAGTCTGCACACCCTTCATGGGATTCTATTCAGCCCGCTTGTAAAAATATGATAAAAGTATATACCATAAAAGTTGATCATGCCATCACAAGGAAAGTTTTTAATGCGTTACTACTTAAAAGTTTAG
>DWPA01007747.1:0-10135 GCA_018251375.1 Calpodes ethlius | reverse complement strand
CGCACCAAAAGAAAAATAATTTTAGGAATACGTGCATAGTGTATTACTAGGTGAAGGAAAACATCATGAGGAAACCTGTACACCCGAGAGTTCTCCACTGTGATGAGTGAATTAACTCATCCCTAAAACTCTGTCCATGCCATCCTGGAAACAGAGAATCTTAAAGCTTAAATGGAGCAAATTCAATAGACAGCATGCGAACAACAGTTTTTAGAAAAAATAAAATCAAATGATGAGTATGATTTTTATTTCTATTCGCCCGGTGCAGACGGACAGAGACGAAAGAAGAATGAGAAAGGTTAGGTACAGGTTAACTATAATATTATCAATAGTATTAAGCAAAGAACACTAAGTGGCGAAGAGAGGTAGCAGAATGTAGGCTGCAGAGGATTCTCTGTGCATCCTACTTATTTTCCAATGACCATGATACTTATCTTAGGTTACTTATTATCTATTTACTTATATCTATCTATTATCTATTTAGTTATCTATTTACTTTTTACTAGAATCCAATCCAATTATTGACATAATGTCCTTATTTTCAAATATAATGTTACCGCTAATATCTTTTTTTTTAAGATATGATGCAAAACAAATTGTTACTAACTAGCTATTTTTTGTAATATGTAGTATAATAGGCAGTTATGATTTATGCATTAAATACTAACTTCTAGTGTAATAAAACAGCAACAAATAGCTATTATCATAATCGGTATGTCTAGAATGTTTGCCATTTTCACACCATTCATAAAGAATGAACTCAATACTATGCTATAATGACTTGCATAAGGCGTAATTGAAACCATACCATGTTTAGTTGCGTTCGAACGCCGTGAGTTACGCGAATAAAAATTACGCGAGAATCATGGCGGATGGCGGTCGCCCGCCATGGCAATGTGCGTTTTCCCGCGTTCGCGAATATGACTCAACGACATAACTCGGTCAATGTGTTGCATACGAAGCATCATGACACACGCATTGTTTTACTGGAATTACAAAAACATATTAAACACCGCTGTAAAATAACTACATTAAGATATCAAGGGGGTAAGAGCAGCGAAAGTAGTTACCCCCCACCGAATTTTGTATACCTAGAAATACCCAGTGATGTTCAAAATACCCTATACAAAGTATCTAGAATACAAAATGAAAGATACTTTTAAATTAAATATTTCAGATACCGGATACAAAATACTTTCGAGGTTAGTATCTGAAATACTAGATACAATACGATGATATTAAGGTTAATTTAGTTTAAGGTTTTAAATTAAGGTTGCATTATTAGCTGAAGGCTCCAACTGCAAAAAAATTCAAAACGTCTATTTAGGTTTTCTTTAATGCCATCAAGCAGACAAATGGAGTTTTTTAAATTTTCTGACCTAAGATCTTTGATGATATATTTTATGATTATTAACTCAGGTAACAAACGCCGCGTTGATAATATCAGAAAAAGTATTTATAAAATACTGAGATATAGATCAAATGTATTTAAATACAAGATACAAAATGAATTTTAAAAAGTATTTTAGATACAAAATGGAAATACGTATTTTGTATCTTGTATCTATATTCCAAATACTTGTATCTTAAATAAGTCACATCCTGCAAAAACGTATGTAGCTACTCTAGTTTAAAAAAGTTTTATAGATTATGCGTTTTATGTAAGAGTCTAAATAGTTTACCAAGGCTAAAAAGAATTTATTTGCGTTCTGGGTACACCCAAATATACCTACAAACTTTTGGTATTCATGACCCAAAATATTTGTTAAAAACCGACCGTGAAGACGACATGAGTAGATTATTCTTAATATCTAAAATGTCCTCGTTCTAAGTAATTTACTTTTTATCACGAATTGTTCGTTTTCTCGTAGGTATGTTGTTTTATGGAACCTTGTGCCATTATACACGCATAGATAGCTTTACCTAATAAGTTTCATTGTGAATAATTATTTCTATTTATTCATATATATAACTATTACATAAACACATAGTCCATAGCAATGTGATAAAAGAACTGAATAGAAATACTCATATCTTTCTTTGTGTTCTTTGTATAAAAATTAAAAGCAATAATTTATCTGTGAAATACACATGTCAGTACAACGCTTAGGGTCGTTCCCAATTTTATATCTACCCATTATTTTCAATTCAGTTGTCTAACGACTGTCATATAATGTTTTTTATTATATTACAAGCAGTGATAGCCTAGTAGTTCGAACGTTAATCTCCCGAACGTGGGGGCGTGAGTTCGAAACCTGCACATCCGAGAGTTCTCCATATGTTCTCGTAGATGTGTGAAGTCTACCAATCCGCAATTGGCCAGCGTGGTGGACTATGGCCTGTACTCCTTACACTGTGTGAGGAGTACCACGACCAGCAGTGAGAAAGTTATGGGTTGTGATGATGATGAATATTATTAAGTTATATACTAATATTATTACAGATAATATTACTATTGTTTTCGTAAAAGCTATCTACGGTTACGGCTGTCTAAAAGTTACCTACCGTTCTCCTATTTGATTCAATAAACAAATGACTCGTGTTCCAGCTGGGGGCTTGTGAGCCAGTTCTTTCTTCTCTTCTTTCTTCGTAGGTGATGATTTTGGTATTACTTATGTCCATGTTCGACGGTGATTACCTTTCACGAGGTGTAGACATGTTTGTCAGCTATATACATAAAAAACACTTCATTATAAAATCTAAGCTTAACTCAATAGGCTTGATTTTGTCATGACATAATGGACATGTGAACAACTGTTTAACGCTCTAATTAACGCGTTAATCGACACATAAATTAACAGGAAATAAAATTTGTTTATAGAAAAGTCCACCACAACACAGCCGTTAACATTAACGCAGGTGTGGCAGTAATATAAAAGTTTTCTCAACTGTAGAAAAAAAGTAGGCCAAACTATCACTCGACACAGAAATTTGACTTAACTATATATGTTAGAGGTATGGTCTTCGGTGATATGACAATAATAATTAATGTATCAATTTGGCCACATTCCAGCTCCTCCGTCCACGGGAATGTAGGCTTACTAAATTGGGTTCCTTACCTTTGTCAAGTTGTAATAACTATATAAATCTTGATTCAGAACTTCATATACGGTTTCTTAAGTATTTATACTTATACATTTCAATAAAAGTTAAAAGGCAATCTTTCTGTACATTTTGTTATATATTTTTTTTTATTTCAGTTAGGGAACACTTAAGTATCCAATAAGAATTCAAAAAATCTTTTTAGATTTATTTCTGTACTTGTTTGTCTGTCCTTTAATAATATGAAAACTCTTTAACGGACGTTAAAGTCATTTGGAAAACTTATTACTCATACCATGATCCTATATTACGGATTTTTTATCTTGGGAAATAGTAAGTTTCCTTTGGGAAACATGATGAAAAACATTATTTTTAAAACATCAACTAATTAGCATTAAATTTACTACAAATATTCTTTGCTTGAATAAATATGTAATTAAATATTTCTGGGTTTTTGATATTTGGTGAAGGAAAAAAAAAAACAAAAAGAAAATAATTAAATTGTCCCCGAGTTTTTCATTTTATAGTCGAATTTTGAATATATCTTCCAAAACACCTTTATCAATATAACTTTCTTGTTATTTGAATTAGAAAAAGGAGAAAAGTTTTAAATCAAAAATACCTGAATATGCAGACTGAGTCCCAGGCACTGCTAGTGAATAATAACTCCAAAATAATCAATATTTTATACTTAAGTTTGTCGCAAATTTTATCAGTTTCATA
The DNA here is from genome assembly GCA_018251375.1 of Calpodes ethlius. NCBI lineage: Eukaryota > Metazoa > Arthropoda > Insecta > Lepidoptera > Hesperiidae > Calpodes > Calpodes ethlius. The sequence continues at coordinate 6,370 of DWPA01007747.1, read as the reverse complement.
AGATTAAGAACGCTATAATATCTTCGTTTGCTAATCGATTTAAGCTTTTGACCAATACATGCGCATTTCGGTCAACAATGTCTGCAGTCAGAAGGACGAGTGAGGTTCTTTCCTAAGGGCAGGAGGGCCTATATTGCTGTGCTACCTATCCCAAAGGAATAACTGGACGAGGGTATCTGTATGTATCGGTAGGAACCTTGGATTGGTTGGATTTGTAAGGGTACAATAGGATTAAAAAGGTTTCATTGTCTTTAAACACAAAAAGAGGCTGTGACGGATGTGTGTTTGGCTATGTATATGTGCAGCTCTATATGTCTATGGTATCGTGCTCTTCGTAATAGATGGACTGATTTTTTTTGTTTGATAAGTAATGATCGAGTGTTTAAAAAAACTTTAGATATCGTTTTAGATTTATATGGAAAGTTTAACTTTTTGGAGGATTTTAACAGGTATTTTTTAATTTAAGATTTATCGTTATATAAGTTTATGTTTTAGGAACGTCTCACTTACTAAAAGAATTCTATACTGCAGCGTTTTAATACAAAATTAATATGCATTGCCGTGTTAGTTATCCAATAATTTTACTATAAGGTGTAACTTAGCACTTTTTACTAAATACCGGATTCCTTAAACTGTGTTAACTAGTTTAATGTTTTTTTTTTCTCTTTCTTCATATTAAAGTCATCCTCTCAACTGTCGGATATTCCACACAGGTCAGGCGTGAGCGACGACAGCTTTATTGTTCTTATTCAGTGAAGCGATTATAAGCAAATAAGTGTGTTCTATATGAACTATAATAAAATTCAAAGGACAAGTTTTATGAAAATTAAATATAAAAAAAAAATACTAATAGGGGAAAATATTAAAGTTCTCTTAAAAGAGGATGAAGTTTTGTATGCATTTTTTAAAATATTTAACTGATTACCGTAAATATATAGCAAACATTTCTTGCTTAAATGGTACATAGGTACATATATTTTCCAGTTTTTAGATATTTGAAAAGGATTTTTTTCATAAAGGTCTCACAGGTATACTGTGTGTGATTTCGTTATGGATTTGAGAATATAACTTTATGAATTCACATTTTTCAGAATTCATTCGTATTTTTTTTTTCATAAGAGGTACCAAGAAGGGAAGAAACTTTGAGTCAGAAACCAAAGTATGAACAGAATCGCAGGTACTGCTAGTTGGAAAAACGAACAGATCAGGTAGGTACACTGTGCTCTTAATTAATAAATGCCTCTCAGCAATCCTCATTTTCCTTCGCGATTTGATTGTCCTCATCGTGTTTGGGGAAAAGGAAGAATGCTGAAAGAAAGTAATAAAATACGTAGTTGTTTTTCTTTGTAAGCTCCTTAAATATATAATGTGAATATGTGCGATTAATTTATAATCTTTTTTTATCTTGAATCAGTAAAGAGAAGTCCTGACAGGCTAACACCTTTACGCCCAAACCCTTGAAATAATATAACATAAATTTTGACACATGTTTGAAATAAATCAAGCCTTACTTTACCAAGTAGTAGCTTTCGAAAATCCACTTCAATAGTGATCAAAGAGGATTTGTATTTTTGATTTGAAGTCTTTATAAACTTATTTTCGTAATAAAATTACCACAATATCCAAATACACGGGAGCGTAGCAACGGAAGCAGCGAGAAGTTGTCAGTATTACATAATTAGTTACTTAGATTAATTTGAACATTACTTCCATTTGTTACGCTTAACGACCATATTATGTAGGTACCAAGAACCGCTCGAATCACTTTACAAAACCTTAATAGTAATATGTAGGTATACAGGCCTCACTGAAAAATATATACCTACTATGATACGATATACTTTACATTGACATAACCTTTTCATTTGAGTGGATTGATGTAACACAATAAATCTTAACTCAGACTTACATTACGACAGTAAAACCACATTTAAATCCGTTGGGGCGGTTTTAAGATTAGCTGTAAATAAACATACAAATAAAAGTTTTAAAAATTACTGTTATCAATAGATCTTTTATTTCGTTCATTAATACCCTTAATTATATTTTTTCTTAAATATCTTTCATTCCCAGACATTGATCAATAGTCGTTTTATTAATTAGGTACGTATTACGATTTCTATTCCATGTTAGAATATTTTTGGCTTATAATATCGCGTATATGTATCTTGTATTTCTACTAGCAATACGTTTATTGCTTACATTATTTACGTCTTCATGTATTCTATACTAGACATGAAAATGTTGATATTTGTTAACGTTGTATTAGTTCCATCGTAGATACCAGAGTGAATTTTAATAAATTTGGATGTTACCTGAATGATAAATAGAAAGAAAATGTCAAGGGCATCTGGGAAACTACACGAATATTCTGTTTAGAAACGTATGATAGGTACTTTAGGATATATTCCAGTCTATCTGTGTATATATTCTTCATGAAGATAAAAATGTAGATCGACAAGATGTCGAGGCTAATCAACTGATGCGTGAAGGAGCCGGTGACCCGTTTAGAGATGACATTACCACAGCAGGGCGAACACGAGTGATACAAACTACGATTTAGCTTCCGGGGACTTTTCAACAAGTTTTAGCTTGTTAGGCTAATTCAGATATCTGTAGCGTTACATTTTTTACCCGATTGCGACGGAAGGGTTAAAGTATTTCAAGTGTATTTGTTTGACTATTTCTTTGACACGGTGTGTACAGCAAATGGGTTGATACATTTTAAAATAATTATAATATGTCGTTAGATTCATCTTAATCGCGAGGAAAATTGGACACATCTAATAAATTAATACGTGAAGGAAAAACCTTTATATGCCTTTACGAAAATAATGTTCGCCAGCAAAATAGAGCTTTGGTATAGACAAGGTTACGCGAAGAAGTACTGAAAGCTTAATATGAAATTTTATTATGAACGTTATTATAGAAATTAGATTATTCAAATACATCAATGTAAAATCACTCTTATACAAAATAAATTACGGTCTAATGTCGACAGCAGAGTGGTACTCTATTTTATGCAATTATTTTAAAAACAAAAGAACGAGCAGACTACGTGCTGCCATTTTGTTTTTAATTTGAAAATATTCTAAACAAAATGAATATTAAATTTGAAATCTTAACAAGACAAACTTGAATATAGGTATATAAATTATTTATAAACATAAGAAAAATTAATATGGTGGTTTGACAGTATTCAAAAAGAGAGTTAAAGTTTGTATTAGTGTTGGCGACTTCCAGCTGAACTATTTAGATAAACGTTTAAACGCTTACACATTGTCTTTTATTGCCGCATACAAAATTCGACAGCTGTGGTTACCGTGTCGTGTCGCACCGCGTACGATGTGTGAAGCGCCTAATTTTATATATCGTGGGTGGCATGGAAAACATAAATAACACCCACGTCACTAGAACAAACATTTATTTGTGATATAAATATTTTCCCCAACCGGGAATCGAACCGTGACTTCGCTAACTAGGGAACGGGATTAACAATTAGGCTACGGGACTGTCGATGTAACTATAATCAAGATAATATTAACGTTTGCGATAACTATGCGATTTATTCTTTCATCCTGACTACAGAGTACTTATTTCTTGGAAGCCATTATCTCTGCGGAATAAGTTGCGGTTACTTACTACTGTTATCTGTGGTCTGTGGTCGTAGGCACTAGTTAGTTCTTACAATAAATGTTTAAAACAAAATACATATTTCCGTCAGTCTCTCTCCATTTATTATTTTAAATTATGCAGGTAAAATTGTATAAAAACTTCATATTGTGTTCAGCGAAGCGAGCCAATGCTGTTAAAAAGGTAAGCTTTATCATAATAAAAGGAAGAGGATTAACAGTCTGATTTGCTTTTATGTCATAAAAAAAATCATAAAAGTATTTCGAATAATGAAACTTATTTTTATAGCTCTGTCGTGTATATGTTTTGATCTCGCGCGTTATTACGTTTCTAAATTATTGTATAACATTCTATTGATTATAACCCCGACTTAATTGTGTTAAATATGAAGATAGCGTTAATTTATATCTATATCTCTAATATATATGATAGATGAGACAAATATGAATGAAAATTCTGAATAATAACAAAATTTTGATATATTATTAAGATCATTGTTTTTTTATTTGTAAAAAATGAATGAGATAATAATACCGTTTTGGGTTCGATTCCAGCGAGGGATAAAATTGAACGATAATTTAAATTTATGTTCTCGATCTGGTTGAATGTGTTCTTGTATTTGTGTGTTGTGCCACAACACAGGGAATCCTAATGTGAGTGTATGTGTGTGGTGTTATTATACTTAGTAACAAGTAACAAGTCGATCTGACCTAAACCTTCAATAGATCCAAGTACATAACCATAATAATCCTATAAACCACACAAATGATAATACAAAAGATATCAAGGCGTGCAATGTGTCCATACGATGCTCTACTATAAGGAACTATCTACTTCCTCATTTCGATCGTAATCTTTGTTTAGAAATTCATAGAAGCAGAACATTTACTCGTAGCAACTAAATGCAGAAGCACAATGCTAAACACTAAATAGCCCGCAATAAAACACTTTTCTTTAGAAACACATGAGTAATGTAAGAGTTAGATGGCTATCGGCAGCTAAATGGCCGACGTCGCCTCCGCTACGCCGTAGCTCGTAGCTGCAAATGAAAAACAAATTGCTTTTAATGCAAACTGCGGTAGTGATGTTCTCGTAAACCGTATCATATGTCTGGGTGAATAAAATACATTCCGCTCTATAAAAATGGAATTTTATTATGTCCTCGACATTGTATACACAGTGTAGCGTAATGTTTTACGCTGTCATAAATTTATTTGAGGATGTTACGACATAGATAATATAAGTATCCACGTAGAACCGGTGCAGTTGGTCGAAGATGTAATAAATAACTAACTATACTTACAATTATACAGACTGTACGTAAACGATACATACAGATACATTTTTGTTCATGTGTAGCCGGATTAAATGTAAGTACCTACTAAAATAAATATTGGAGCGTATAAAGTACCATATATAATAATTATTGGAGTCCACTTTAAACTCCTCACAACGTACTTCTCAAGTCTTCTGATCGTTCCATCCATTAAGGATCGCTTCTTTTGTTCCGGCCAATGTGATGTAATGTAATGCCTGGCGAAATTCTAGCTTCTAAAATCTTGTGGTTTGAAAATGTAAGCTCAAATATTTATAAATTATTGAAATGATAGGCATTTCATAGGAATAAACTTCGGTTTCTAATGTTACTGCTACATCTGCTTTTATACTAAGTTACTGCGCCAGAATGTAGTATAATTAACGCGTTAAAATTCGCGTTAATAAAATTATGTTGTCTATATGAGTGCGCGTTATATGCGTTGAGTGAGGACTTAATTATATCCTTAATTATTAAGTAATTAACAGTTCCGAGGCAAAAAAAATACTTAAACATACTTTTTGACCTTCTGGTTGCTAATTATTGTGTCATCATACAACATCAAAGTATGTTTTTTAATAATCTCTTCAATAAAAATATGTATACAAAATAATGAATGAATAAAAATAGTTAATTTTAATGAAATTTTAATAAAAAGCAGATATTTAAAATACGAATCATTTTCATATTTTACGTTAACGCTCTGAAATAATTATATTTTTCGGTTTCTGATGGATTTAAATTACATTTTCGTGAGTACATTAATTTATCATTTTGTTTTTTTTCTTTGTAATTCAAAACTCTTTCTATCTTTTTAATGCCACATTTCAATAAAACGTGCTAATTACCGAGAAATTCTTTGTATAACACAACTTTACAAGTGTGGTCACTCATTTAACACTTTTCTAGGGCGCATTTCGGTGTAACCTACTACGTTGTACCTACTAGCGTTCACAAAAATGTAGTTACAATATTACAGCCATGAAATTACAATTTAAAACACGAGTCACTGTCATATCTCATAGCGCGTGTATTTCAGTATGTTGCAGCCGTAAACATTCAATACTTGAAATGGCAGTACCTACTGTGTATGGTTAACAAATTGCTCAATCAGTTAAAATGTTTTTAGCAAGAGTTGAAAAATTGAGATATTGAATAGCTACCTAGATAGGTAGGTAGTGATACGTGACGTATTTCACGTATTAAAAACTTCGGTTATTTATTCATTGACTTATCATCATCATCATCATTACAACCCATAATTGTCCCAATGCTGGGCTCGAGTCTCCTCTCATGAGATGAGGGGTATAGGTCATAGTCCACCACGCTGGCCAAGTGCGGATTGGTGGACTTCACACCCTCGAGAACATTATCTTGAATTCTAGGGTGTGCAGGTTTCCTCACGATGTTTTCCTTCACCGA
>DWPA01007746.1:0-10135 GCA_018251375.1 Calpodes ethlius | reverse complement strand
AGTTAAAGTAATTATTTTTTAACTAGATGCCATTCACGGCATCGCCTGTGTGGTAAAAAACCAGCAATAAAAAGGTTGTCGATTTCTTTCTATTATTGTGTTGTCATTCTATAAAAGACTTATATTTTATTTATTAACATATTATAAACTTATTATATATAGTTATCGAAAACAAAAACCATGAATGGCAATGGGAACTTGGATTACCCTTTTTCAATGAATACTTTTCAACATAAAATCACGTCTTACATGGAAAGTAACTTTGTGTTGATGGTTGATGTCATGTAGCCATGATAGACACATTACATTAGACATACATATATTTGGCAGAAATCGTAAAATGGAACGTCAAGTCGAAACAAGATTGGGTGTATTCGGAAGCGGTAGCACTATGCGAATTGTCAATATCAATGGAGTTTAAGCGGTAAATGTGGATAGAATTGGATTGATTAGATAGATAGATGGATAGGATAGCTATTGACTTGCCAGTTGCCAACGGGCACTCTTTATCCAGCCTGGAGCTGTATGGTCTACTAGAGTAAAACGTCTGATGGCTGAGTCTAATTTACATAACCATTGCACAACGTTAACTTTGTGGACTGTGTGACTGTATTGTGAGCGTGTGTTCTCCGCATCAGTGGGTTCGACTGGAGCATTCGAGAGGTGCATGTAGACCAGGGGTAAACTCACGGCCCGCAGTTGATGATGAACAAATTTGTAGCCCAGTCATTATATACGATGCAAAGTGAAAATAAAATAGAAATGTCAATAAAATATGTAATTTAGTATCAGAGAAAAGATGTTAAGTATCAAGTCGTAAAGAATAATTTATTTATTAACAATATTTCTATGAACATTGTTTTTTTCTACGGATCATCTAAAGTTAAGCATTGTTTATTTAACCTAAGTTAGCTTTTGAGTTTGATATACATGATGTGGACTGTCTTTTATTTACAGTCATATCCTTTTTCATAGGGCATTCATTGTGGCGGTGATATTTCACTTCTGATGGTCATGTCGCTGCTAATTTATTGATTTCGTCGTGATGTCAGCGATTGGCAGATATTATTGTGATGTAGCGTTCGGTGGATTGTTCATTCGTATTGTGGTACCCGCGGTAAGGCGCGGATGAGTTGTGCAATATGACACGTGGATTACTGCTGGTTATCTCAAATAAAGTACCGCGCTGTAAAACCCGCTTCACTACTTTTAATTGGTTAATGGTTATTTTATTTGTAACTTTTCTAACCTGTATCAATTTGCGTGTATTAATGATACCTTATTAAATTCTATATCTTGTGTGTGACTTGTTTCTTATTGACATAAATCTAATAGTAATTAAACATGTTATAAGCTTACAGATTTTTATTTTCTTTAACCCCTTTTAAGCGCATTTCCTGATACTCACTTAATCGTCGTCAAATAGATGATGTTAAATTAAATATATTTTATTGTATTAAAACTCATACAATATGACTGTTTGAAGAAAACTTGCATTACCTAATTTTATGCTAAGATTTTAAATACAGTTTTTAGTATATTATTAATAATTATGATAAAATATGAGAGTTATATAATTTGAATCAATATATTTTTTTTTAAATTACAATTAACGAGCGAACTATTGCATTTTCATGGTAAACATTTGCACCAACCGTTTTTGTTAACTTCTTATTTGAATTTTTGTCCCAAATTATTTATCGACATTTATAAATAAATCATTGTTCATTGTCCCTTACTAGTCGTGTCACATTGATCTGTCATTCGCACCATACTGTGATTCGACGGCACGGATAGTGCTACGATGATATAACCATTCGGTCTCTATTTATTTTTAAAGAAATATATAGACATAGCATTCAAAAATATTTGGTATATATCATTCATACATGGGTTAACTAATATTTTTAACATCAAAATCTAACACTCAAATATTAGCTTTCTACTGATTTAGGTATTTAAATTGCAAAAAATATGTAATTATTAAAATATTAGACCGTTTTCGTAACCCTTTACATGATGTATTTTTTTTTATTGTACAGAGTAGATTTAGTATCTCATATTGAAAAATAAAATTTTTCGGCAAATAAATATTGGCAACCCTAGGAACGGGTAATGCTTCAAATGAAGTTTGCACTGCACCATATTGCTTCAGAGAAGATTACAGGCGTGTTTGGAAGGATTTGGTCGCGCTAATTGAAATAAAATTGGTTTTGCCTTAGGGTATGAACTTTCAAACATCTTTTCTTTATGTTCTCCTACAGATATAAGCATGGGCGTATTGGGGGTGTAGGAGGGCGGTCCCCACCGAAGTTAGTATGGCTTCCAATACCTACCCACTTTTTTCCATGAAAGTGCCAATTACTATGGGTTTGACCTCCTCGCTTCGACTCAGAAAAATTGAATTACCGCCCACTGGAAAAAATATGATATCGCTCCCTCTTATTTGGACTAGAAGCTGTTTACGCTCATGGACATAAGAAACCTTTGTACAAATATCATGCTGCTACCTCTCCTTATAATGTTGTATATTTTTCATCGATTACCTATTTACTTAAATCTAGCAATGTTTTCGCTAACTTATTATATAAAAACAAATGCCATACCTCCCACAGCGATGCACGTTAGATTGACCTCCGTTCCCTCGTCGTAAGGCCCAAGGATCCCACCATGGACCTCATTGCCTTCTTGATTTAAAACGATGAGCCGCTCTGGTGGTACTGAAAACAAAGGCATATGTTTAGTCTAGTTCATCTGTATGCATATTAATACTTAAAACAAAACTGTATACCACTTTTTATAAAAAATCGGCGGAGGAATACGAAATTTGGCACAGTTAATGGCACAAGGAGAAGGTATATATAAAGCTAATATTTTTATATAATAATAGTAGTTACCTGCGGCTTCGCAAGCGTGTGAGAAAAGAATACCAAAGAAAGGCTGTAATTCTGTCTATCATTCGTTGCTAGGCAACGCTTTGTTATGAACAAATTGAGCATTTTCTTTCATGTTGCTGAATTCCTTCCATTACGATGTACTGGATCTTTCTAAAGAAATGAAATGTTTTTTCGCGGTAAAAAAGTAGCCTATAGTACCCGTGGGCCTTCCAACTATCTCCAAAATAAAAATCACACCATAGCGACGCCCCGTTGCGCCGTGAAAGAAATAATTACACTTTTGAATTGATAATATGAGTATGGATTGAAAGGGAGAAGGTTTAAGGTTAGGCTAGGAATCCAGTATAGAAGCAGTCACGTGGTGTGGTTCGTGGTTTTGGTAGTTCGAGATGTTCTCATTACTTCTGTGGCAGTAACACGAAAGATGGAGGCTCGCTCTACATTTAGCAACGTAAAATAAAGATTGGTAAGTGCTATGATATTTCCTGAGAAATTGGATGAATAATTTACGATTCATTAGCTGTAAAAATAATAAAGGTTAAAAGTAGGTGCTTTGGATAATTCATTTATTTTTATTTACTTCCTGACTATAAAGATATGCATAGAAACATAATATGTATGAAAATAAATATTACACACACTACAATTAATTTGACACACACAAGCGTAATATGTACACACGTAGTCTTTTGTTTATGATTAGAGATTAAAATTCGTATACTGTCAATGTGAAGTAATCCTTTGACCTTATGATTTACGGTCGAATATTGAACGCTGAGCGGATCCCTAGTATTGTAAATCCTCATAGGAGTAGGAACCCAGTTTTGTAGCCGACACCAAATATGACAATTGTTCTAGTAATTGTTTGAGTTCTTGGGTATTCAGGAGTTCTAGCAACTTAATACTAAAAACGCAAGTCAGTTCGCTACTGTCGTAATAAAAACTAATGAATTCAATACCAGACTCGTCTTAAGATATAACAAGAAATACTTTCTACCTCTTGTGGAAATTTAAGAATTTTTTTTGGAGATATCGTCGCAAACTTTCGTTGAAAATATACGAAAAATATCCTATGTTTGTATTCATCTTCGAAGAGTGTATGTAATCTTGTAGTTTAAGAGAAAAAATCGGAGAAGGAATCGGCTTTTTTTTTCGTATATTTTTTCCACCATCAACATATTATTGATTTATCTCGCATATGTAAGTTAGCAATAATTTTCAATTACATAATTATTATCTTCGAATGGTTACTTAATACACGTATTCGCACCAAACTATACGCACGAAATTCCAACTTTTTTGTCCACAAAAACAAATACGGCGGCAAAGGTAAACATAGAATAATAACGATTAGAACTGAAATAGTCGTTAGAAATGTGTAACCATTTCTATATAAGATAACGATAAAAATGTTGCCATATATGGAAAAAGAAATCTCCCATTTTATATATAATTAACGGTTAGGTACCATTCCAGAAAAATAAACATTTCCACACTTGTGTGCGTGTCACACACACGTACATATTTTTATTATTTACATTACGCCAACATAACAATCATACCATGTAGCCGTTACATTTCTATGATGGTAAAGTATGGTACTTGGACCGATACTGGTAGAAGCGGAAGACTAGCACAAAAACACGGAACTATAAAAAATGTCTGAGACTATGTCAAAAAGAATGAATATTCTTTTAAACGACGCCCATGACACCTCCGTCGTGCTTAGTGATTTATGAGTCCATGCTAAATACTAACTGATGAAAGATTAATAGTCGCTTAGAACATTAATTACACTACATTATACGAAAAATAAATAGGAAAGCCAACACGAAATAGATACAGGCTAATTGCTTCAATAAATCAACTCGGGAGGGTGGTAGCGTTAATGAAAGATACAATTATCTTATTTCCTTGGTTCTTTTCCTTAAAAACTTTTGTAATAACCCAACTTTGGTACATTCATACTGTGGAAGCACATCGCGTTCCCTTAATCTGTTTTCTTATTGGTATCGCTTTGAAGAGATTAATTAGTAGTTAGGGAGTAATTAGGAAGTAAAAGGTATCGGTGGGAAGGAATGTTTTTTAGACCCGAATTATCGTATTGGGACTCGTTAGATAATTTTGATAGGGGAGTCCCATCTATTCGTTCTTCTTTCATTCAACTCATTCAGTTTCGATGGATCTATTGAACATATTGGTAATGGTGTAAAGTTCTGTATTTTGTATGTAAATCAGCTGGTTAACTTCGTTAAATAATGTCAGGTATCAGGTCTTGTTATTTCAGGTATTAGGTCGAACTGAAGAAGACAGTGGGCATCCGCTGGATTATGAAGGTTTACGACCGGTTTCAGTGGCGTAAATTAGGGGAGGTCTATGTCCAGCAGTGGATCATCTAATGGAAGAGAAGCTGATAGAGGAATGCATGGATTTGAACATGTAGGGTGAGTAAAATTTTGTGGTACGATTTGTGTTGAAGAACTAATTAACTTCATTATAATCATAAATAAATATATATGTACTTACATAAATGTACACACACACACATATGAACAACATGGCCGTTGTACCTATATATTATTGATGTCGATGAACGAGAGTTTCCAATTACATTCAGGCCTATTTCTACGATAGCTAACATGAAAAATAGTACTACGGAATGTAATACTAGAACTAATTTATTTGTTTCTCATGGCCCTATTGGGCTATTAGTAATATTATCGTTACTGTCATGCTTCTCTCATTTCTTTTCTTTGTTCTCATTTACGATACGCAATGAATTCTTAGGCAATAATTCATGTGTTTGGATTCCCGCCTTTTTAGGCTTCTGTAGTCTGCCTGTATCTTTGAGTACTTCTTGAGTATATTTGACTAATTATAGTAGTACTTACAAAAGCAAAATCTATTTGTAATCCATACTATTATTATAAAAATGTGTTTGATTTTTTCAAGGCACAACGGAGCGTCGTAAAGGTATGATTTTTGGTTTGCAGATAGTTCGAAGGACCAAAAGTACCATAGGCCGCTTTACACTGTAAAAACCTATTGCGATATATATTTCAGAGTAATTTTACAAAGTGTTTCCCAACAAAGCGTAGCCTATTAGCCAATGATAGAAAGATATCGACAACATTTTATTATTGATCTTTTTCTAACGCGGGTAAAGCCGCGGGCAATATCTAGTTTCCTATAAAACATTCCAATGACTCAAGTAAAACGTATGAAAACTTTTATCAAAAAATATCTTTAATGGTCGTTATATTGTTACGTAAATGAGAAGTTATTATACAAATTTAGTTTAAAGCGTTCTAACATACAATTTGTATAAAACTGTTGTAACACTTTGGACATTCGTTAATCAAGGATGCCGGTTGCATGCGCCTGGCGAGCAGCCAACGGGTTTTTATAGGTAGCCGTCGAAAAATTGTGTTTGTTTTAGTTTTAACCCGTTGCACTCTTATAAAATTTTATACTTTTTTAGACATTAATGTGATTTATTGAGTTTGCGAGCGCTGTTCGATAATTCTTTTGTCACGATGATAACGGAAAAGAAGAGAGTGCATCTGCGCTACGTAGAACTTTTGTTCGGAATGTGATTCTAGGAACTTCATTTAGGGATTTTTTTATACATTTTCTTTCATTTAACTGGTTCAAATACCAGGTAGGTCTTTATCGTAATTTAAGAGGTCTGCTGCTAAGAACTGCTTTAAACTGTGGAAGAATTGATGGTTACAAAAGTATTCAGTTCTTTTTTATTTAATTATGTTTCGTAAAATGTTAGCGTTGAGCGTATAAATTATTACATAATTTTTAATGTTAGAAATGTTCTTGATACTTTTATTTAACAACAAACACTTTCCTTAATTTGAATTAAATATACTTGGTAATAGGTTTTTCCATAGAAATGAAATAATTATTCACGGCAAAAAGTAGCCTATAAAATGCTTTATCTTTTCAAGTATCTTCACACCAAAAATCTTACCATAACGACACTCCGTTGTGCGTTGAAAGAAGAACAAACAAACAAACACACTTTCGCATTTATAATATAATATAATAGTGTAGAAGTATATATGTAGAAGAGTGTCAAATTATATAAATAAATAATAATAAAAAAAATATTCGATTTTTAAAGTTCTTCAAAATATATACTTACTTAAAACAGTCAAATTGAGTCTTGTATTTTTAGTTGGTGACTTGATGAAGTCTACTCTGCATCTATATTGTCCGCTGTCTTCAGGCCTGCAACAGAATATTCTTCTGAGTTAAAGAGCAAATTTAAGGCTTACTAATAAACTAGGTTAAAAACCATTCGAACAAACTGATTTTTCATGCAACATTAACCACTTAAATCATGGATCTTCTTTTCTTTTCTTGGCTCATTACGCGTTCCATAGCTAAAGATGCCGGGATTCTAATCAGAATAATTATATTCTGAGCCTCCCGTGAAAGTAATTCAAACTACTAGAATAACAGCACTCAGCTACGACACTAACAAGGTTAGAATTGAGAGGTTGGGAATTTACTGAAGTGAAATGTTTTCGACTTAGAGTAAATACTTAAATTGATTAAATCGGTGAGATTTGGTCGGTTCTATAAAGTTTAACCCGTGATTTCTTAGTAAACTGATCGAAGATCAAGTTAGGGTAAGCTTTGAGTAAGGTTTATTTAATTAATTTAAAATTATCCATTTAAAAATCATTCCCACTGCCACTATTACAGAAATGGTGTTTGTTTTCGGCCACACATTCAATTTCTGTACTACAATTTCGAGTTGTAAGTGATGATTGACATATCACATACTCCAAAACCTCGAGATCCAACATGCAGGCCAGTTCTGACGTTTATGTGATAGACAACCACGAAATAGTTTCCATACCATACAATACATGGAATTCCAAATTTGAATTAGTTCTAAGTACGTATACTTCAAAGCATTTTCAAAAACTGACATTAAAAAGAACAACCGTATAGAGCACCTATATTTTTTATTTTTTTATTTCCTCTAATGAATACATCAAAGACCCTTCAACGGCTTCAACGTTCTAATACAAATCGGCCGGTACTCGCCCTAGTTCTCATAGAAACACGATCCGCGATCAAAGTGCTCTCATACCGACATACATCAACAAACACGCATTCGGCTAAGCAATTAGCTTTTAAAATATTTTGGTTATGACGCAACGAACCACGCCGCCCTTTTGATTGGCGGTCTGAGGTGGCCTCTTTCAAAATATATCGATATTTCAAAATGCCGATATTTCAAAATATTCGTACTTTTTATATTTTTTACTCCAGTAATTTTTTTTTTTTTATTTAAAAGTCGATTAAGTATTCATCTGATAGTGAGCGGTCATTGCCGCCCATGGACAACAGCAAGTCCAAGAGCATCACCGATTCTAGATAAAAAGTTAATTGGAGACAAGTTTTCTTCTGAAATTATTTCTACTCCGCATTTTTATTTATAAATAATCTTTGTTCAATACTAGCTTTAATTACCATTATAAAATATATATATTTTTTTAAATATCGACAATACTTAGAAACATCGATACGATTTTCATGAACACTAATTGCCATCCCTAGATAACATTGATTTCAGTTCGCATAATGAAAAGGGATTTTTTTGTCATTTTAGGGTCGCATAAAACAAAAGAAGTCAGAGTTCACTTTATTGAACGTCAGTTGTACATCTGGCGTGAATCAATACTAGTTCATTGGTGTACAAAACATTGAATATACTATAGTACCTTTTTACTCGATTGTGTAGTACCACAGAATCTTTCCATTTTGTGATAATAGGTAGGGTTGCCGACATTTTTACGAAATTTATAGATTTATTACGATTCCCTAAAAGCAATGGGACATTGAGAGAATAAAAAAGACATTTTTTTTTTGTATTTGAGAAAAGTTTCAACATAATTTATATAACAATTCCAAGGCATTTTTGTTCATGTATCCATCAAATTTATATTGTAAGTTTTAATTATTATTCACAAGTGCCGAAAATATAATTTCTTCATAATTCTCCTGCACGGGAGTAGAGTGGTGCAATTGGAGCAAAAAAACTACTAAAACAACTTTTTTATATAATTTTAGAACGGGGAGTGGAGAGACGAGTTTTCTACACACTTTCGTACGTCTAATTTATGGAGTAGTTCAGCTGGTGAACGGATTCACAATGCTTTATTTGAGAGGCAGAGCCTAGATTGAGCTACAGGATGATCTGTAGAAGATGGAGAGTATGCATGTGAATATTGTTTATATTGCTTATATATGTCACGCTGTTTTTTAATTTCGTGTGTCTTTCTGTGTGTGCGTTTTTACGTATTTTACCTTTTATGTATTTTAGAATTACCTTAGCTTGGTTAACACCAGGACAGCAGGCTTCGTGTTACTTCGGAAAGTAGCTCTAGCACCCAGGGTAGCTGGATCTGACCAGTGTGACGTCACGCCTTCCCTTGTGTCCAACCTGAGAAGAAAAGAAAATATTTTATGTTAAGTATTTTTTTCTTAGAAAATTTGATTATACTCGTAATATTATACAGTTGGATATTGCAAACATTTACGGCATTTACCAAACTGGCAATTGAGTAAATATTTAATGTCTTTACGTTGAGTGATGAACGGATTACATGGCATGAGTAATAAGCCGCATTGAGGTGTCTAGAATACTGACCTCAAACCTATGCCGGCATACTAAGGTGTCGTGAATGCGACAGGAGTCGACCCTCTTAGTAAGCCTTCATATATAATATTGTAAGGAGTCTCCAGACATGTCATCAACAACAATGCCTTGGTATAGACAAAGAGAGCATTTGAAAGGACGGGTCATTTGGCATCACTACCTAGTTTGTGGTCATTTGTCATTTTTGCTGATTTTCTCTAGGGCGCTGATCGTTATTAAGCTCACGTAAGGTATTTTCGTTCCTAATTTTATTAATTTAATTGTTGAACTGTTTTCTTAGTAACTTTGTAATTGTTTAATGAAATTCCACTTCTAAACCTATATATATTATTATGAACTCGTTAATATAATTACTAATTTTTTTTTCTTTCCGTGAAGTCAGCTTGCTACCACATTTTTGCTTGAGTCTGCCGCCAAAAGACTCGTTGAGGTTTTATTGGCGGCTTGAAAGCCTATCGTGTGTTTCTTGTCTTTGCTGGCCGATAATTATAGATGGCAGTTGCCATTTACCATCAGGTCGATATCCAGTCGTTTGTCAGTCAACAATTAA
>DWPA01007745.1:0-10136 GCA_018251375.1 Calpodes ethlius | reverse complement strand
TGTAATTTTTTTATAAACCTAATACACATATCAAAAATATTATTCCGTATATTCCAAGTAAGGTCTTAAAACAACAAATTGTAAAGGTTACACTTAACTGTAATTATTCTCTGTGCTAAAACGCAACATGAAAACAATTTCACTATATCATTGTACGACATATATTTTTAAAGTATAATTTAGGGTGTACCCTCATTTATTCACTTCGATTCGGCTGTGCCAGCAGTGAACTTGCAGTATTTCTTTGTTTATGAATTCGCAGGTCTCGCGGTGTTTCTATAAATCTACAAATTGATATAAGTTAAAATTCAATGTAATTAGTCTGCTTTTCAAACATTCCTTGTCCAATATTTGACAGAGAATTCACTGATAATTGATGACACGATGTCATATTTCGTAATATTTTTATTATGCTCAGTAAAGATAAATAAATAAATATCTTTGAAGTTAACCCTGGCTTCGCCTGCGTGGGTATAAATCACAGCAATAAAAAGAGTGATTCCTTTCTATGACCAGATGCCATATTTGTGAAACACTTTAATTTGGCTGTAATATACATCGTATTGGATCTTTGCATAGAAATTAGATGTTTTTTCGCAGTAAAAGTAGCCTAAGGAGCCCTCCATCCTTCCAACTACATCCACATAAAAAAAATACCATGACAATGCTCTGTTGCACCGTCAAAGAAGGACAAACAAACAAACAGTTTCGCATTAATAATATTAGTATAAATTATTCTGTAATCAGTAAAAATAGGAAACGCCCCTAAGAGACCAATAAAACGTTCGGAAGTGGCACAACACGGTTGCGAAGGTACAGAGCCACAAATCATGAACGTCGAACAAAATTAACAATATCGTCCTCGGGATGAGTTGTGGGTAATCAAGGACCACGGGCGTTTTTTGTTTCCCCCCCGATGCATAATGTACGTTGGATGTTGGATGACTACACGGTCAAGATATTCAGTGGACAAGAAACTTGTAAGCAATAATTATTTTTTTGGGACACGGGTAAGCATTCGGACGTGTTAAATTTTTTCACTTACTCTTTTAAGTACACTGTCATGGCATGGATGTAGAATTTAGGTCATCTATATGATTGGTCGATTATTATTATTAACCGTTACCGAAATGTATGAATCTTCCATAAAATTATGACTATTATTAAGAATATTAATATATTTATTTTAATTTAATTAAGTTAAATTTTATGTAGATGTTATTTAAAGTACAAAAACGAGTGTGTAGTTTTTTAGACTAATATTTTATTGTTGATATCTTTATGTCATGATTTACAATCAAACGGCGGGGACTTCCGTCGCAGTTTACACCCTGGCCTGCCGGTATATGATCGAGAGTACCCAAAGCCGCACAAATTCGGCTAGAAACTTTACAAGTTTGTATCGTGATTTGTATGAAGATATTCAAAACATTTTTGAATATTCCTACATTATCCTCGTACACAAGAAAATCGAAGACCATGTAGTAACTGGTAGCTTCTATCGAACGTTAATGACGTACCCTGAAGCCAGTATCAACCCATCGGGACGAGCTTCCCTCGTCATTCCTAAATACACCTATTGTATACCAACACAATGTTCATATTTCAATGTTGAAGAGTATCATATCTGAAAGTAAATCCCTTCATATTGATGGCTGTGATCATAGATTGCTGTTTTACTATCGGGTTTTGTCGCGACTTCTTTGAACCTTTCTCATTTACGTATCTTGAGTCATTGGTCTTCTGTCTCTCTCTTGTTTGTTGATAATATAATCAATATAACACAAGTATATATACGAATGCTCTCTCCGTGATCGAAAGACCATAATCATCTTTTAACATTCGAAAACATTAATGTTTAGAACATTTTTTCTACTTTTATACTAGTTAATTTTATAAGTGAGGTCATACAATTTTCTGTGTAGTTGTAATTATAAAGAAAAAATAAATGGTTTATAATCGAATGAGAAAGAAGGATGCTATTTTCTACTACAGTTGTGAAAAATATTCTACGTAACGATAATTTTATGTGTGTGTGATATTGTGTAATAATGTGTTTGTGATATATATTTTTTTAAGTTAATGTAATGGTTTTTTCGCACTTAATTGAATTAAGTTCGTACTAATTACTAACGGAGTAGAGACAGCCAGTAATTTACCTTTCTTGCAGACCAGGATACCATGTAGCTGCAAAATTCAGTTTTTCTACAAAATTAACAAGCTCCAAAGGATCAATTTCAACAAACGTGATTTATTCTAATATTATTTATTAAATATCCATCAACCTAAAAAAAGAATAGTGTTATAAAAAAAATACCAAATATTTTTCCAACTCAATTTTTAAACTACTTAAAAATGCATTAAAATAACAACGAGTTAGTTTCCGCTTAAACGATTTTGAGATCCGTCGAGCTTAATTTTAAATTCGACAAGGGTTACAGAAAATCGTCAGCACATTATTACGTCATTAGTTATTACCATAATGCACCGAAATTTTAAGATTTCGTATAAAATTATCGTTTTTATGTATGAGGAAGATAAAAACACTTTTAAATTGGAAGCAAACTTAATGCATATGCCTCGTGTACTTATTGCCTTGTCTTATCGTACATTGACTTAATTACGTTTTAATAATATCTGTCATATATACCATTTTATAACAGGCCCTTTATTTATTTTTGATTGTATAAATTAAAATTATTTTAGTCAACTTTAATTTCATTCATTTAAAAACTATACACGTGAGATTTGCTTAACGTTAAAACTCAAGATATTATTACTACAATAGAAATTTATACATTTAACTATTTATATAACAGTAGTTGTATCAATACATAAGTAATAATGTTACAACTGTTGGTGAGCCAAATAAGTAAAATATGTGTAAATAAAGACGCCAAATAATAACAGCATTTTCAAAATTCTTCCAAGTAGCAGACATCAATTAATCACTTACAGTTTTATTATAATTATTACAAGCCAAGAATCACCCTTACATAAACATCAAATCAATAAATAAAAGGTAGGTTAGTTATAATAGAAAACAATTGAGACTACAAAAGGATAACGTATTACTGAAAAACAATATGATATTAAATGCGATTATATAAAGAATGCATTGAGCCCCGAAAATCAAATTACTCAGTAATTATCTGTACGATTTCACGCAGTAATTACCATCCGGTAGTACGCTGCATGATTTTTAATATCCATCGAACGCTACATTGGAATAATCTGTATAATCATCCTTGTCGATAGATCGATAGCATCTATTCAATCTCGAAGTATCAAACTAAGGGAGATCAGATACTTAGACGCATCATAACGGTCACATACTGCTGTTGTTGGTAGGAACGAGATTTCTTTTACAGTTGGCTGAGTAATGCTCGATAATTTCGGCGTTTTGCATGTTTTAGGTTTGATTTTCTCTTATTGCATTATAGTAGTTATTTCAGAATCGTCATTCATCACACGAAGTTTTTCAATATTGGATATTAGTATAAATAGATTTTTAATAGGTAATAATATGACGACTTTTTGTATAATTTATTTTTTTGATCGAAACTAATTTATCTATAAACAAGACCACGACAAATAAATTCTATATTGCTCATTCCTAGCTGATAAAGGGCACGTAAAAAAGCACGAGATTTTAGAAAAATAAAAAATTTATAACGGCTAAGAAGAATTCTTTCAGAAACATATTATTTGAATAGACAACAGGAACATAATTTTTATTACGTTAATTTTAATAACCCTACAATCACTGAGGAAAAAACCGTCCTAATTAAATTAAATCACATGGTTACCCCGTTGTTGAATGCAAAGTAAATCTATACCATATATCTATATCTATAAATTCATTTACTTTGATTGTATCGCGCGTTTTAAAGTAGAACTCGTAAAATTATTTCTTGAATGATTTATCAATATGTTATTAAAATATACGTCACAATCTCTTCCACCGACCGTAAGTGACGTCATGCCATCACCCGCTACCGTAAGTTGGCCTGTGAGCTTAACGCAAAGCCAGCAACCGACGAATTTATCTCGTAAAGTGTAAGAACACTCTCAGAGCATCAAACCGTATATGAATGAAGGATACGAAAGACCGGTTCCCGATACAGAATATTATCGGTAATTATTGGGAGGGATTCATTATGATGTTACGTGACAGTCGGGTACTTGGTATGCAATTTACTGAAATTGATCTCGAAGTTATATTGAAAAGCATCTGTCATTACACACATCGATTTGTACACGAACTGGTGCCGGTAACGAAACGTAAGTGACTATTTGCGTCGTAAATGTTAAAATTTGATTTTTTTCTCAGCGTTTTTATTTTATTATTATTGTTTTAGGTTTTATATTTATTGGAATGATTATTTGAATTTTCTAATATTTTTTGGTAATTATTAAGATTTTTATGGATACGTGCTAAGTACCTACTCAGTTAGTCTTTAAAATTTTACATTGGACCAGCAAATGAAATGAAATTGAAATTGACTGAAGTTAGTTTTTACAAAAAAATCTTAAGTAAATTTACAATTCTCTTTCACACATTCCTACCTTAAACTATCCCTTGAGAAGAAGCGGCAACAAACTACTGAAATATTTATCTCCTACTCATAGATTATATTTACTCATTAATCTTCTCTTTAAAATAATAATCTACTTATAAACTTTTACAGATCTATCCCTGAACGAGAAGGCAATTTTACTGAATCTAAAATTTGCTACAACCAGTTTAGCTTTATTTTTTTTGACCTATTGATACAGTGCAGTCAAGTCACACTTCTTAAGAAAATAGAAAATTTAATATTACGTAAAAAAATATTGTACCATAAAGTTAATATATTTCCTGATTTTCTTATAGAGATTAAGTAAATGTTAGTGTTGAGGTTGTAGACGGCGCTTATTCCTTTTTTCTGTTAAAGAAAAACTGATAGGTGCACTACATCTGTAATTGTTGCCTTATGACATTAATCTATGAAAGTAACGAAAATAATAGTTTGTCCGGAAAGTTCGTGCCGATGTTCGGTAGGTAGCGCGAAAGACCTCACTGAATATATTACAATTATTGAAAACAAATGACACGTGTACACTGTACATATTGTAAAAGAGACAGCTTCAGCCTTATTTAGGAAAAGGTTTGGTTACGATTCGTTAATTTCGTCAATTATCCTAAAATACACACATACATACATTCAATACACGTAATTGTCCTAAAATATCGGAACGAACTTTCCGGAAACCAAAGAAATTTGCTGTTTCTGCATCACGTAAGAGCCTTAATTTACTAATAGCTTAAACCAGCGTTACTAAGATTATATTTAAAAAAAATAGATTCATTCCCTGGCTTTCATTTAAATGTAATATGCCAATTCGAAAACAAAATCCGTTATATTCAAAACGAATGAAACAATGCAGTCATTTAGATTTCTCAATTAAGTACTATTATTTTAAGTATAGTCGAACTAATTGTTCGGATGCAGTACGAATTTTAATCCACGCTCTTTTGTTCTCTATTACCACGGTGGGAAAGGTGGCAATAGAATGAAGCATATGGTCGAAACTGGTCAGCGAGTGTTGGTATTTAAACTTATGATGAATATTTATTCTCACGTCCGCAATGCGCAAATAATTTTTCTTGGCGACAATTTTGTACGAGTTTTGTATTTAAGAACAAGTAGCTGCCATTCCATTTCCTTAAATAATTACAACGAAACAATTGATGGCGTGAGGAGAGTCATAAGGAATTCCTAAAGACACCGAGAGCACGTTAGACGATGTAGCGGATAGCGGGGCATATCAAAAATTATTGACATTTTATTACAATATCCGACAAATATATTTGTATAGACCCACAGAAGTAAAACTCCAGGATTATGTCAAAGTATAGAACCTTCAAGCTAGGGCCATTGCTTTTTTTAAATTAAAGGTTTTAATTAAACTTTTAATATTTTTTTATATTCAATACTTATAAATATAATAATTAAACTTTTATAACATGGTTTTAATTCAATTGAAGCTTAAAAAGTCTTTTAGATAACCTGGCTTAAAGTATTAACTAACCAAAATAAGTATTCCGTGAAATTTTTACATTAAATAAATTAAAATTGATGCATTCATCATATTCATGAGCGTATGGAGGAAGTGACAGGGTAGGGCGCCTCCCTCCCTGTTACTGGAATTTATATGCCTTCTAGTACTTTACTATTTTTTTCTATAAAAAATCTTATTTTTATGCGTACTCTACTCCTCCTACTATTACTCCTACTTGAGCTGAAATAATTGTGATTTTCCCTAGCATCGCTAATAAGTTATAATTTTTGACATGCTAAACATGACATTGAAAACACAGCCTTATGATATTGAAACGTATGCGTGATGTTGATGAGACAAATAGAATAGTAGCTTATGAATGTAGGGGGCAATTATTGAGGAAAAAATATAATGAGTGTGTACTCGCTTAACTCGTAGGGTTCCGCGGCTGGCTTTGAGAACGTTCGTGGCATTTTGGAATAATTGTTTATCGGACGGCATATTTACTGTAATATTATCAAGCGGCATTTGTCAGGGTATTGAAAGGTGATGAGCGTTGAATTAATCATGTAATTAAATATGACACAAATGAGAGTCATATTGGGATGCTCAGTACATGTAAAACACGGGTGGAAGGATGGTATATTAAATATGCTATCCACAAACTGACGAAAGCAAACATCATGAGGATATTTGCACAGCTTAGAGATCTCCATATTGTTCATATAGTTGTATTGCTCAGAATGGAGGACCATGGTCTAAACCCGAACTCTGAAAGAAGACCCGTATCAGAAGTAGGTTAAAAAATGCGTTTTAAAAAAGTTATTGATTACAAATAAAGCTCAGGCAACCATTTCAAAGTGAATAAAACATGCTATATACATTATATAGGTAAATGAGCTCACAACCTTGCAAGGGGGGATCGCCGAGCTGGCGGTGCCACAGTCGCTTGTATTAGATGTTTCATATAAAAAGGAATAAATCAATATACCTGTATTCACAACTGATTAACAAAACCATAAAAGTACAAATTAATGATACAGAGGCCAACGACCTCCCAAGTCCAATGGATAATTTACGATTTACAAAAGTCGTCGGATATGTGCGTCAGTCCAGCAGTACCAACGAGCAATTCACTAACAATTACTTCATGAAGGACTGTCATCAGAGAACCCATTGAAGCCGATACACCTCAATTGGTTGGTAATACAATATTAATAGTAATACCAGCTCAGAACCCTAAACCCGGGAGCTGCAATGGAGCCGTGATTACGATAATTCCATCGCCCCACGTGTCTCGGGACGCTACAAAAACTGGTAATAATCACAGTGCTCGGTACTGTTCGCGACAAAAGTGCTTCATGTTTGAATCAACTTGAATGATTCTGTAATGCTCTCGGATTCAGAGGGCTTGAAACTGGTCTGAGTGATGTCATTTATTTCACAGAATGACCTTTATGTCCAGTGAAAATTTATAAGGCTGTAAGATAGATTATACAGATTTAATTTTACCATTAATTTCTCAGTGATTTAAATATTATAAGTGCAACCTTCCAACATCTACAATTTAATTATTTACCCACAACAATCTCAAATAGTTTGCATTCAGCCCTAATATGACTCTCTAGAACCCCTAAATTAAGATAATGGATCTATGCCATTAAGGAGGTAAAAATAGTTCATTACTAACGACATTCAAATGTTATTTTTGTATCGCTATATTTTAGTAATTTAGTATTTTAGTAAGTGTCCGATTTTAGTAATTAGATTTCGAACGCACTTACAAAATGTATTATAATAAATAAAAACTTTAATATTAAACACTTTTGTACGCGCCTGTATCAAAGGCAGTAGTCGCTCCTCCAGGCGCGAGCTACTGTATCGTGTAATAGCTTTTTTCCTCCACAGTACTCCCTGCATCGCATCAGCATCAAATCGGCTGTCACATTTTGTTGCTTGCAAGCAGTGCCCTAGGCAAATCTAAAGGGAGATCATTCCATGCGGCCAGTATTATAGGAGATGAATTATAAGATTATGATAGCTACATTACTACCACAGATGGCATATCAAAAATTGCTAGTGGTTGTAGCGGCTAGAAATTCTCAATTGACTTTTATAATATCACTCGTACTTTATTGCATTTACTTTTAACATTAAAAACAAATATGCGTAAAGGATGTTTATACTTCTTTTTTTTTCTTTTGTGTACAGCCGATAAATTATACTGTTCACTTGATGAATACTGGTCATCCTTAGTTATAAGTATCTAACTCTAAATATATAACTTAAGTGTTGCCAGCTAGGAAAGAAGCGAGGTATCCGTTTTTTAAGTCATTCTCCAATAGTGTAGGCATAAATAATGCTGACTCCCATTCGACTCCCTGGATGACTCCCTGGATTCGATTCCCAGCGCAGCAGAAATTTTACTTATGTTTAAATTTCAATCTTCGGTTTGGGTGTGTCTGTTTTTGTCTTACTGGCAATCCTATTGTAAAGCTATGAGTGTAGCAATGTCAATAAAAATAATAAAACATTTCGAAGTTTATCTAAGTGCTGATGGTAAACTAGAAAACTTTACTTTTAAATCGAATATTAAATAACAATAAGAACCACGTTATTAAATTTAAGGCCAGCGATGTTCTACAGGCTCCAATCATCAAATACTAGATATTCCCCGCGGCTTCGCATGCGTGTGTAAAAAAAACAGCAATAAAAAGGTTGTCAATTCTTTTGGTGTTAAACACTTGCTTATATTTAGCTAAATATACATCTTAATGTATCTTCCCACAGAAGTGGGAAGTATTCTATGGTGCTCGTCATCTTCTCAACTATCTACAAACCAAAAATCATATCACAAGGATGTTCCATTGCACCGTGAAAGAAGAACAAACAAACACACTTTCGCATTTATAATATTAGTATGCATCATAACCTCCATTGCTCGGTAGACTAACAATAAAATTGACTTAAACTCAACGATAGAAGAATCCTTAACAAAATATCCTGTTTGTGGAAAATTACATGTAAATTGTAAATACATCTTTAACTATATGCAAATACAAATTTAAATGAAGCTGTTCATTAGTCTTGTATAATTCGCCGTCTATCCTATCGTAGATAAGTTGATCTAGTTTAACGGTCAACAAAAACATCATCTAACATTCGGATGCCTACTTAACAGTGATTATAAAAACGAGATATACGAAAATCAGACCCGATAAGAGTCCTAATGTAACTTCGTCTCATTCGCCTAATTGGCGTTTAAATTAATAATGATTGAGACAAAAAAAACTTGGAAGAATCACATTTGAAACTCCAATTAGACCATAAACGACTTATCATGATACCATTAACCGACACCGAACACGTAGGGGGTTTATGAGTTTTACTACACAAAATCGTACCGGCCCATTTCGAACAATCTACCTCCGATTTACAACCAATTAACTCAATAAATATTAAGACTTGGCTGTATTGGCGGCGGTTTTCTAGAGGCCACGCAACTGACGAAATAGCGGGCTTGAATGAGTATTGTGATGACAGGTAAAATAAACAGTTTCTCGATAATTTTCAAGCGTAATGAAAATAGTGAAAGATTAGCAGATGTGTAAATTTCAATGGGCTAGAAAATCTTCTCCGTTTTCGGTAGAAAGCAATGTACCTAATTTCGGAGAACATTATTTGTATTTATTTCTGATGGTAACGACATAAAAATGTGTGCAAATTTAAATTTGAATTCTCATATTTGTCCTTCTCATTATTTGCTTTTCTTCCTCGTATTTATCAGCCATTCCCCGATCGGCGCCTGTCAGATATAAATTTTAGTTTAATTTGTTAATATTTGATGACAAAGGGCCGAGTTTTTATTTTAATAACCTATAACAATACAGTAGTACTAAATGAATTAATACGCTTCTTATTTACATATTTTATATCTATGGCATTCCAATAAATGACAATTATTTTAAATTTTACTGCAAAGAAAACTAAATTAAAATTTGTAATTTTCAATTACTGAAGTATGCATAATTCATAAGTAATCAATTTGTAAAACCATAATTAAGTCTTTAATACGAGTATAAATTAATATA
>DWPA01007744.1:0-10137 GCA_018251375.1 Calpodes ethlius | reverse complement strand
TTGTTAAAAGTATTGCTCCAAGTTTTTATAAGAAAGTTAGTTTTTATATTTTTTTATTATTCGATATTCGGTTAATTTTTAACATTATTGAAATTTAACATTAAAAGTCAATATTTAGAGATAATTAGGTAAAATGTGGGTTGGAACGTTTCTGCAAAACACGGTCCAAATATCGTCAACAAAAATCACTTTCTTGACTTTAAAAACCTTAAAAGGACTGAAATAAATGAAAGAACGAAATGAATGAAATGAAATTCATTTCAAAAGCTTATAACTTGCTTTGTTAGTTAGTATGTTGTTTAGGTCAAATCGTGCAACTGAATTAGAACTACTTCCTTTTAACCTATGAAGTTCAAATTGGACATACAGCTTTAGTTTCGAAGACAATGCATCTTTATGACAAGTATGACCCGATAATTTACTTTGCAATGGCACGAAAAAAACCCTAAATGACAAACATCCCCGTTACTAAATTTTTACCACTTGAAAACCATGTTTCTAAACTGTGTATTACTTCAGGATATTATTATAAACTACTGCCGTTATCCAATGTTAGGACGTATATGTATTTGGAATGCCATCTCGTCATGAGCGTTCGTTTCAAAATAAAGTAGTTACGATTTATAGATGTATATTGAATATCACGTAGGCATTACTACTAAATTCAGTTCAGTAGGCCGCATCATATATTTACCGAACTGCGTTAGAGTGCTACTGCTACCTCGATACGTTATAACAGTTAATACAATAACGGAACATAACCCGCTTGAGTGAGCGCCGAATGAAACCGAATGACTCACCTTCCGATTTGGATAGACAAATGTAGTGACTAGGTTTCTTGCCGAAGAGTCCATTCTGTCGGAGCAACCCAGCATCGGCGTCCTCGTCGTACGTGCGGCTGACTGGCCAGTATCCCGCGGGGCACTTGGCCACGCTCTCCACGATCTGGAGGGAGAGGAGGGGTCTCTCGTCCGGGAGCGCACCTCCCAGCGCCGACAGCACCTTCGACATTGTCGCTATGACATCACAAGGGCGTTCACTTCACCAACGATCGCGAACAATGACTGACTTTAGCGAGTTCAAACAAAATATTCACGAGATCATAATCACTTCAACTTGAAAATTGCACTAAATCACGAGCTCAGACCGTCGCAATTGTCTTACAGTTGAACAACCTTTACATTCAGTCTTTTAGAGAAAAAATACGGCGTGGCGCTTATTCTTCTTATGTTACCAGTCTCGATTCGTGTAGCACCTGGAACAAAGAGAGATTACTTATTAGAAGTAGACAAGGTCCTGCTCGCTGATTCACACGGTCATGAGATAAGCGGAGTTTCCAGAAATAACTTATAGGTATGTCACGATATAAGGAGCAAATATTTTATCACAGCAAGTAGCCGAGTACACACTTGTGGCTTAGTATTTATATACTAAGCGATATCTGCTAGTAGTTACTAGTAGTGGCGTAGCTGGTAGTCAGATGTTAGTCAGGTAGCTGATAGACTAAAAAAATTTTTTGGGTTATTTATCTTTCTTTACGCTTTAAGTTGAAACTACTGGATAGATTAAAATATATACAATAATTGTATATAATTATGAACGTTTCGAGATAGGGGCGACTATTGTCCGTAAAAGTTCTTATTTACGATGCGTTTGCCCTAGTGGACGAAAAACCAAAATTATTTAACCCCAAAACAAAAAAATTGAATTCTCATTCACTGGAGGAAAAAATCTGATATGCCCCTCCGGGACCAGAGGCTGTCTATATCCATGAACGTATAGATACAATGCCAAAAACAATAGCAATTCTTTTCGTTGCAGGTGGTATTAATTTATTATTTTGACGGCCCCGTAGCCTAATTGATAGTGACCCTGCCTGCGAAGCGAGGGGTCCTGGGTTCAATTCCCAACTGGGACAAATATTTATGTGACAGATAAATATTTGTTCTCGGGTCATGGGTGTCAGTGACGTGTATTTGTGCTGTCCATGCCACCCGCGACACAAGTAAATTCCACTATGGGGGTATGAGTGATTGCGTAAAAAATAAATTAAGAAATATTTTTCCCAAAGAATAACCAAGACGTTGGTTATACTAAAATGAAAAGTAAAAAATATAAAAAGTACATTTTCCAACTGAAAGCCTAATATTATTATGACCATTTAGTTCAAATACAAAATACGTGATAAAACGAAGAATGTCAATTTTATTCAATTACACTTATAACGTTTGTTTGGTGTTCGATGAAACCCTGAACAATGAGAGTTCAGTGCAAAATAATTCCTTTACAATTCTCAGAAGGACGAGAGTAATCACAATTGACGTACGTTTATTAATCCTTCCAACAAAACTGAAACGAAATGTTTTCATCGCTTTTATTTAACTCGACTCCGTATAACGTTCGTTTCAAATCTTGAAAAAAAAATTTCAACTTCTACTCAAGCAATTCTGTTAAAATTTTACACATATTGATCACTCGTGCTTATAAAGATTTCCTCCTTGAACCTCCTTGAACTCGTTTACTTGGATTTGACGAGTTCCGTACTATTTAATTGGTGACAACAGTCTCCCTTTAGTATTGTACCTTTTACTGACATACGCATTAAATATTTAAACTATAATTTGATTAGTCTTTCGATTACAACCTGCGAAGCATTCAGGAATAATCAATTCCATTATAATAATACGGTTCATGAGCAACGACGACGATTTACTATTATCTCAGCTGTCCGTATTGACAACATACCGAGTGTTCTAAAACATTGAGAGTTGTAACGTATACGGTGATAATAATTATTTCATTTTAAATAGAGAACGTAAACGGTGTATTTATGACGTCAGATATACTTGTCGAAAACTTCAACTCGTCGGGGAAACACGCGTGGAACGACGTCTCAAAATAAATATGGAAAACTAGCGTGAGTCATTGTTACGGCCGATTGGTGACTGTTGTTGTGTGCTCGTTACGTCATTAGCAACGCAAGTTATTTTTAATTCACGGTTATAATCAATACCCACGATATCTATCTTTTCTTATGGAAAAATATCACTGAAACAAAATATCCAAAGATCTATATATCTTAAAATATTAATCTAAATATCATAATAACAACGCAATTTATCAATTCTCAGGAGTTACGACAACTTTTATTAAGTTCAATAAACTGGTCATTCTTTATCTCAAGCTCCCTATAGTTTGTTAAGAACGCATGTCCTGTGCGTAAGTAATTAGGGAGTCGAGTTGAGCAGGACTTCCTCATCAATGATAGAGTCATTAAATCATTAAACAATTAAGAATAAAGTTTTTTTTAAACTTAAATTCAAATACCTTAAACTTTATATAAATCAGTGATTCTTGTATTCTGATTATTCTAAAATTAAATATCTACTGTGGATGACCTCATAGTTGTGTAAAATAAAAAATATTGGATGATTTCTAACAAACAAGTTTGTCCTTTATGTATGAATATTTTTTGGTTTTCGAGTGAATGACATTCGACATCGCTACACTAGTGATACAATAAATTAAATAAACATTCACATTACTTGATAATACTGATAACGAAATAACTGAATCACTCGGGGAAATCACCTTTTATCAGATTTAATCACAGGAATTATGTGTCACATTTTATTATTAACAAACTAGGTAATCATAGCAACAATTAAGACAAAATCAAAAATAGAAAATATGCAAAATTATTATAATATACATGGAACATAGAAAATGGTGGATTTGCTTGACATAGTATGACACTCCTAGAATTAACCATTAAATATTTTGTTGTATTTTAATTAGTTGAACAGTCAATTGAGTATAATGTTTTAAGTTTTTAATTGTAGTTTAACATATTCTCATACTGTATAAAAAATTAACCAATGTCTAGGATCTATTAAAAAATAGATAATAACAATACTACTATATTATTTTATCTATTATGAAATATGGAAAGATTCACATATCCTTTTTTAAAACGTTTTCTTTACAGGCAATGTACAAATTAAATAAGCAAGAAAATTACACAATAAAAAAACAAAACATGCAGTAATACAAGCTTATTCTCAGGTTACTAATGCCTTGAGAGTGCAACTGAATGAACGGACTGTAGCTGCAGATAACAGGATTTGAAGAGATAATCTCCTAACTGGCTACTGGTATTACTGGTACTTAGCTTTGTTACTTGTTGTGTACACCAAACTTTATGTGAACAACTCTTTACATATCATAAAAATATATAATCGTTTCATGTTTATACATGGAACATATAGCACTAATAACAACATAAGAATAATAATTTTCAGCAATATATTTATAAATCACTGTCATAATTGGCAAAATATCAAAAAACAATAATTATGGGTTTTTCTGTTTGATTGAGACCAGTAAACAAGAAATGGTTTAACCAATTTGGTTGTGGCTTTCATTGAAACTATTAAGCTTGTAACATTTAGCATTTGTTTTATTTCAATCAATTCTCAATTAGGTCTCAAAAACTTGTGTTTGAAAAATAGACTAATAATAAATTAATAACAATGAATTTCCGCAAAGTAATGCCTAATACTATTGACCATAATACAGGGTATCAGTTATAAAATGTTTATTTAATCAATTAGCAATATTAAAATATTCACCAGTACACTAAGGCAGCCTTTATCAGTGGTACCTCAATGCCTACATGAAAGCATAACTAAGCACACACCACGTTATGAACATGCCCTATGTAAGAATTATGTGTCATCTATAAAACTAACATTTTCGTTATGTTTTTGCA
Source organism: Calpodes ethlius (assembly GCA_018251375.1). Taxonomy (NCBI): domain Eukaryota; kingdom Metazoa; phylum Arthropoda; class Insecta; order Lepidoptera; family Hesperiidae; genus Calpodes; species Calpodes ethlius. Next base: position 5,366 of record DWPA01007744.1, on the reverse strand, counting down.
ATGTCTAGTGGCATATGGTTTCACAGACTGCTGCAGTATTTTCCTTTTAACACAGAGCAACAATAGTCTTTTTAATGTGAATATAAGTTAAGCTGCAGCTAATGTGAATTTTATTAAAGGACGGCAATAAAATTTGAACCTACTAAGATATAGTGGAGGTAGGTATATGGAGATACAAACAAAGGGGTTTCACCTTAAATTATTAAGTTATATTAAGTTCCAAATTGACTATGTAGCCTGTAACCACAAGTATGTTAAAGTTAAATATCATATTATTATAACTATAGTTTATGTTGTTCCTGTCTTTAGGGAAAATTTGCCAGTTTTACAAAATAATCACAAATATTCATCACAATAACAACAGTGGATAAAAAATATATATTGTTTTAAGTCAAAAATATCTTAACAACATAACTCAAATGTTTTTTTAAATTTTCTCATAGTACAGATACAAACTTGTTAAGTCAAAGAATAGATAAGAAAGGTAGATTCATTTATTAGTAGAAAAGAGAACTGACATGCTGGTGAAAAGTAATGAACATATATTCGGTATTACAACAAAAGTTTAAGAGTTACTATCTATCAATATATACTTTGTCCACAATAACATGGTCAATGTTATTTAAGTTAAAGTAAATGACACAGAACAATATTGATAGGATGTATTAATGAGCGCAATGAGCGTACGAAACACTAGTTGAACAATAGTAATTTCTTATTGATTGATAAAAATTTGCAAATATATTCAACAGTTAATGTTCAAAATATTAAAACACTCGCCGATTCAAAATACACTCGCCCCGTGTATATCCGATAACTTACATGATTAAAACTACGCATTCACTTAAAAAAATCGGACTGTAAAAAAATTGATTAAACGTACAATTTCCGATTAGTATTGTTTCAGCAGTCATTTATTTCGCTAACTATTATTTGGCAAAATTCCATGTAAAAACATAACATCACTTCAGTACTCAATAGTCTTCTAGTGAATGCCAGAAAAATTACAACAATAAAAATCTGATTCCATTAATTACACAAGAACAATGACCCCCGTTAGACGTACCCTTTATCATAGTTCTCCATTTCAAATTAAGATTATGATAAGCTAACTTACCATTGCCATGACATCAAGCGAAGTGTAACAATTCTACAGTGAACCAGTACATTGCTTTCTTGATTCGTTGTGGCCTCGGAATCTAACTTTTCTTGAACAAAAACGTTCCCCACTCTTATTAAACCTAACTTCAGCCTATCACTCAAAATTTAAAAACTTAAAAAGTATGATTTCAATTTTATTATGAGCGCACCAGTGACCAAAATTTATTTTATATAAAAGTAAAAGGTGATTACATTTAAATACAAAATCTTCTAGCAAGAACAATAAAACTTCATCTTGATGCCTCTCTCAGAATATTATTACCACAGACTAGCAAGAGATATTACTCTTTTGACGTCTTGGACTCACAGATTAGGATAGAGATCTCCGAAAACAAGTCAAACCACAGACTTCGTGTCACAGATGAATATAATAATTTTACCATAATATCTATGGTATTTTGGACATTAAGGATTGTTTTGCTTTATCAGACAATGAAAAAAGATATAAAATTAAAAAATGGATTGTAACTTTGTGACGAGCGGGAGCCGAAAACTATAATGCATATCTTCATACCTTTCACTAGGTTAAATTAATCTTACTTGCTTTATTAATTTTCACCTGTCCGGCGCCTGATTGAAATCAAATTTTGGAATTCAAATTTAATTAACCCACATCCTACTTTCTAGCTGATATTTTGTAAATATTCGTTTATCGGATGACATTTCATTATAATTGTATTATAGAACTATTCTGAAAATAATTTTATATTATATAAAACTGTGTTTCCTGACTAAACTAATAAAGCTACAAACATATTATTTGGACAATTACAAACAGTTATCCATTCCGGTTTGCGGTCGAACCTGGAACCCCATGCTTCGAAGGTAGAGTCAATCACTACGAACTAAATACACGGATATACTATTTATCTAAGAACTAATTTTATTTACGTTACACCCCTAAAGGAGGTTGGTTGTGTTCACCAATTTCGGAATAAGCACCAGAAAAATCCATATTTAGGTTTTTTGTTAGAAATAAAAAATATACATTTAAAATTATGTGGAAAATTTACCCCAATTTTTATTTTAATAATAAAAGGTTACTTGCTTTTCCAAAATTAACTATATTTAGAAAACCTGTCTGAGGAAATAAAATAAAGCTGTTTCTTAACGAAATATGAGATATCTAATGAAAATAAATTCTTAATAAAGTACTTTGACAACATAGTGCATAAGTACCTCTAGAAAGTAAATAAATTAAAAGTACTTTTCAGTGCGAACAAATCCGCGAGCAACAGCTGTTATTTTTTTTAATTTAGAAATTCAATAAATATGAGCAAATTAATAAAACACCCAGCTTTGTATTGAGCTTCATTGACCTGGTCATCGCCGTACAAAAAAAAACTTACATAAAAAAAAATCGTTTTTCGGAACAAAATGTAATTTTACCACTAAGTTATTATAAAATACCGTAATAATAAATGACCTGTTATTACTGTACGATATTTTCAAATATAATAAATGGGAAATTCACATTTTATTAGATCAATGTTTGCACAACGCCACCTATTATCAAATTCTCATATCTATTTAACGATATTGAATAAAACAAATGTAATTATCTTCTTATTAAAATATACCTTAGTACCTATTAATAAACTTCACAGTTGACAGGACCAAATCAATTTCCTGGTCGGAAAAAATAATGCACACACAAAATATAGCTTATGAGTATACTATAGAAATCTGTTCAGCTGTTAGTGTTTTTTGAGAAGACGTAAATATTTAAAAAAACGTGCTAATTCAGCTTGTCGCTTTCCTTTTTAGCATATTTGGTTATACCCAGAATGGTAGGAAGAGAATTATGGTAGTGGAATAAATAAAACAATAACTGTCATAATATTTATTGCATAGCGATACATGAGTATCTATAAGGACATTCATAAAATTAATTCACTAACAAACAAATATCACTACATCAAACACACTCCCTATAGTAATATACGAAGTGCTTCCTGATGAACTTTAATAGCTTATTGACCAACATGTACAATACTGTATTAAAATAACTAAACATATTATCCGTAAAACAGCAACAAAAATATAATCTGTTACATAATTTCATTCTTAGCGTGTATAAGTAGTAAATTGTTAAAATTCCCAAATTTATTTAACTGCAACTACAAACATTAGTAATAATTAATTGTACACATTATTGAAGCGCTGCATCTAAAATTTAAAAGCCAAAGGTGGATTCTCGGTGTCACTGAGGTCAGCAGATGTATTGATGTATGGGGACATATCAGAGAGATAGTTGCGTGGCAGAAGCCCAACGAGTAGTGCAATTTTCGCAGCTATTGGAGCCTTCTCCTCATCATCTACTATTTTATCCTGATCTGGCATCATCTAAAACAAAATCAATTTGTTTAAAATTTTTTGAAGATTTTCTGAAAATCAAAGCTACAGTTATATATATTCCTCACCTTATCTGCAATGTGTTTTTGAATAAGGCCATCACCACCCACGTAGAATGTTGAGAAACCATCATACCATCTAAAACAAAGTTAAAACTTTATAATCATAAATAGAATCTTATCTCTGTAAATAAAGTCTTTTACTCTACATATCCACTGCCTTCAAGGGCATCCTTTTTGACCTTATCCATTTATTCTCAACTTGGCTTCAAATTACAATCCTAGCTTTTGCCACCAAAATAATTGATCGTAATTAAAAAAATCTTAAAGCATTTAAATTGTATTTAAGAAATGTACACAAGTAGGTAATCTCTTTATAAAGCGCAGACAATGCACTTGGAGCTGTATTGGCTCTCTGCACATTTGCATGTTTACTCTATATAATAATGAATAAAATACGTTATTGAGATACCATACTCACAGTTCCTGTTCCTTGAACATCTCTTTTATATTCCACAGCTTGTATTTCCAAAAGTTAAAGAAGACCTTCATTCCAGATATTCCCCTAATGCGCCATCTCATTCTGCAAACATTTTTTAACGAAAATCAAATTATTTCAGAGGTACATGCGAAAATATGATCATATTAGGGAGTCCGCCCACAGCCGCTTTTTGTAGTGTTACAATAGCGAGAATCGTAAAGGTAGCAGTTTTTCTGTTATAGGCACCATCACATAGTGTATTGAGAGTGAATGTAACTTTCACCAAGAAAATAGTTAAAGTTGAGAAAAAAAATCTCAATTTAAAACAATTTTTTATGTAACTTTATTGTCACACTTACTTAATTGAGGAGTCTTCTGGATGAGCTGTAATCTTAAGCACCTCTAACTTAACATAAGCAAACTTTAAGTGTCCCACAGTGCGCAGCAGGGCTATTTGCTTCACATAATGGAATAAACCACTGAAAAAACATGATATCATTTATTAATTTTAACTAGAGAATAATTTAAAATTTGTAGGACGTGTTTTGCAGCCAGTTATGTTATTCAAATGAAATAATTGTGAGTTATTTAAATGTAAATAACTTTTATAGTAATGGTCTCATTACTGTCAAATATATAATATAAATGTTTCCTTGATCAAGAAGGACAGGCATGTCCTCCGACACAGTGATATAATATTATAAGGTATTTATGCTTTCTCCTCATTGACGGAAAATAACTTAACCTATAAATAATAAAAACAATCTTTTTTTTTTACTGTTTATACTTACACAGTTGTAATTCCCCTAATATTGTTCACAAATACCAAGTTAGGATGATAAATGGAGTAGTCCAATGGCTTGACGAACAGGTCTGGTATCTACAATGTATAAAAACGCTTAAAGATTATTTTATTAAAGACTAGCCGAATCCTGCACGCGTTGCTACGCCATCATGAGCTGCCACATAAATATATGAAATTAATTGGAATGACAATGGCGCCACCTGTCGAAAATTGGTCGTACCAACTTAGAAACCTTTGTGGGTTCATACTCAACAACTTTACTAAATGTATTGTTTACGATTCTATAAAGGATATAGAGATAAATATTCATTTTTATATATTAGATAAAAACAAGTAACAGAAACTGATTAAGCAGGACAAATAATTTATATATAATTGTAGGACTGTTATGTAACATCTCAAAGAAGTCTTTCTATAGATATGCTTATATCTAGTTGTATTATATTATAAACATAAATCTACACTTCATCCACCTTCCGAAGAGAATGTATGTAAACAAACCGATATTAGGGTTATCAAAACTTTGGCACTTCAAAAACTACAAATTTTGACATATACAACTTAA